>JXSR01S006424.1:116995-145889 GCA_000969725.1 Ophiothrix spiculata
AGAGTTAGAGTACAAAAACCATTTATGCCATTTAAAGGTCTACACCAGCCTTAAGGAAATAAGATTGATGGCATACCTTCCTGGACGTACCTTCAGACGATGAACCTAAAATTGACACCCACCAAAGATGAACCTGATGCAGTTTCTGATAGACCAATCCAGTGCAGTTAAATTGGCATATTACCCATCCTGTATCAAAGAAATATCTTGATTATGTTGTTACATCAAATCAAAATCTTATTAGTAACATAGAAGTTCTTCCTGGAGTCTCTGATCATCTTATTGTATTCTTTAACATCAACATGAAACCCCGCATGAAACCCAATCACAGTGTTAAACCTCAGAGAAAGATATTTGTCTTCAAGAAAGCCAATAACGAGTCGTTGAAAGATGACGTCTCACAATTTTCTTCAGACTTCTTGTCATGTATGTATACTAACACTAAAAGTAGATATCGCTCATGCCTAGAATTTGTTCCTCAATACATCATTGTTTAATCAACATCTGGTTTGTGTTATTGTGTCTTTATTTACCCATAAATACAACAACTGGCGACGATTTGGGATTAAAAACCAGTTTTTCATGTAGAGGAAACCGTTGTGCATCGGCTGAATGAACTGTGTAAGTGCACAATAGTGAACAAAAATAGAAATTTGCAGCCAAAAACGAACTCTTGAGTTGCCGTTTTTCACTCGTGACAATGCTACCTTGATAATTGCTGCTATACATAGACACTGTAAACGTCAAAATGGCATCATTTGTTGGCAAAATCGAGCAATTTGATGAGAGTAAAAGCAATTGGGAGACATACCACGAAAGGCTTGAACTATTATTTACTGTCAATTCCATAGAGGCTGAAGCCAAAAAGGTACCCCTGTTGTTAAGTTGGTTGGGTGCAGATGCATACACCACCCTCAGAAATTTGCTGGCACCTGCCAAACCAGCGGCACAAACGTACAAAACTCTGGTGGATACATTAACGGCCCACTACTCTCCCAAACCATTGGTAATCGCGGAGCGCTTCCGTTTCTATAAACGTGATCAAGGGCCGAATGAGACTGTGAACATTTATCTTGCCGAGTTACGTCGATTGGCAGCGACTTGTGAATTTAATGAATTCCTTGATCAAGCTCTACGGGATCGGTTTGTGTGCGGGTTACACGCTAACAATGAGCATATTCAGAAGCGCTTGTTATCGGAAGCCAATTTAACCTTGAAAACGGCTATGGAAATTGCGGCGGCTTTAGAACTGGCGGCTAAGGACGCAACAGAGCTACAGCACAAAACGGGTGCTACTAGTGTGAATGTTCATAAACTAAATAGAGGCTTCATTAAGAAATGTTTCCGATGCGGGAAGAAAGGACATTCACCTGATAATTGCCGGTTCAAGAGCGCAACATGCCACAAATGTAACGCAACGGGTCACATTAGAGCGGTTTGTCGGTCCACCGTTCAAGTAAAAACTACTCATACGCAGAAACATAAAGCGGTGAAAGTGGTTGATCATGATGAGGACTCTGACGAGGATGAATTAATGGTAGGGGAACTTGGTTTGCATGCCATGAATAGTACCGATGTGATATGGATAAAACCTAAAGTTAATGGGAAGGACCTCAAAATGGAGGTCGACACTGGGTCGGCAGTGTCAATAATATCACAGTCGGAGTATAAGTCAAAGTTCGGTGACCCCAAAACTAAACTTAAAGATACTACCATTAAATTGAAAACTTATACTGGGGAACGTGTGACACCGATTAGTGTTGTGGACGTGCAGGTTAACTACAAAGGGCAAACATGTACGGCGCCTTTGTATGGGCACGACTCTCTTCGGTCGCGATTGGTTAAGGTTAATTAAACTGGACTGGCAAGAAATCAAGTCCATTACTATGGAAAACGTGCAAAGTAAACTTGACATTGTGACTGATAAATATAAAGAAGCATTCGAGGAAGATTTTGGTAAACTTAAGGAGGTACAAGGAAAGTTACACCTCAAGGAGAATGCACAGCCGAAATATATGAAAGCACGCCACCTTCCCTATGCTATGCGTCCAAAAGTTGAACGCGAATTGACGTGATTAGAAGCCGCGGGAATAATAACACCGGTGAAATACAGTGAATGGGCAACGCCAATAGTGCCTGTGCCAAAGTCCGATGGAACGGTTAGACTGTGTGGTGATTACAAAGCAACAGTTAATCCGCGGCTGAACATTGAACAGTATCCACTACCGAAAGTGGATGATATTTTTGCTAATCTGGTGGGAGGAGAATATTTTAGCAAATTGGATCTAACGCAAGTCTATTTACAGTTAGAGATGGATGTAGCGTCGCGAGAAATTATGACCCTGAATACGCATAAAGGTCTTTTCCGCATGAATCGATTAGCGTATGGAGTCGCGTCGTCACCTGCGATTTGGCAAAGAACCATGGAACAAGTACTTGAAGGTATACCCGGTGTACAAGTCCTATTAGATGATATGATAGTGACTGGTAAAAATAATGATGAACACCTGAGCAATCTAAGCCGCGTTCTGGAAAGTATTCAAGAGAAGGGACTGAAATTGAATAAGAAGAAATGCGCATTCTTCAAAGAAGAGATTGAATTCTGCGGACACAAGATTGATTGCCATGGTCTACATAAGACTTCGTCAAAGATAGACGCAGTACTGAACGCATCTACTCCAAAGAATGTCTCAGAGCTTAGAGCATTCTTAGGACTGATAAACTATTACAGGAAGTTTCTTCCTGACATAGCTACAGTGCTACACCCACTCAATCAATTGCTGTGTAAACATATTCCCTGGAAATGGACAAAGAAACGCGCGGAAGCATTTAAACAAGCTAAGCTGCTGATAACGTCAGATGAAGTGCTTACACACTATGACCCGGAGTTACCAATACGCCTGGCATGTGACGCTAGCCCATATGGACTCGGAGCTGTAATTTCGCACGTTATGCCAGATCAGACCGAGCGCCCTATCGCGTACGCATCCAGATCTTTGAGTAACGCGGAATCCAACTACGCGCAAATTGACAAAGAAGCTCTAGCGCTGAAATGGGGCATAGAGAAATTTCATTTGTACTTAGCGTGCAGACATTTCACTTTGGTTACAGACCATAAACCGCTGACAGCCATATTTAATCCAAGCAGCAATATATCCGCGACTACAGCACAACGATTGACACGTTACGCAATATTTTTGGGTGGATATGACTATGATATTGAATATCGCAATACAAAGCTACACTGCAACGCTGATGGACTTTCAAGATTACCACTGGATATTGTAGATCCAGATGAAGATGCTCTGGATATGCTGTATGTTGATGTCAGCATGTCACAGTGTGAACCATTGCCAGTGTCTGCCAAGCAAATTAAGTTGGAAACGCAGCGCGACACGGTTCTGAGCAAAGTACACGAATTGACTCGTCTCGGTTGGAACGATAAATGTGAGTCGGATTCGGAACTGAAACCATTCTTTAACAGAAAGGATGAACTGACTATTATAGATGGTTGTGTCATGTGGGGACTTAAAGTTGTGATACCATCTAAGCTGCGCCAAAAAGTTTTAAATGAACTTCATGAAGGTCATCTTGGTGTAGTTAAAATGAAAAATGTTGCCAGAGGACTAGTTTGGTGGCCAGGAATTGACAAGGAAATTGAAAAATTAGCCAAACAATGTAGTGGTTGTCAATCTGTCCAAAATAATCCATCTTTATCGCCATTACATGTGTGGGAGTGGCCAGCAGCCGTCTGGGACAGAATTCACATTGATTACGCTGGCCCCTTTAATGGTCAAATGTATCTTGTCGTAGTTGACGCGTATTCTAAGTGGCCATTTGTAGTCGCAACTAAGTCTACCACTTCTGAAAAGACCATCCGTATTCTACAGACAATCTTCGCAACAGAAGGCCTTTGAAAACAGCTTGTGAGTGACAACGCTCCACAATTTACATCAGATGAGTTTGAGTCATTTTTGCACAGAAATGGAATTAAACACATTACTAGCGCCCCCTATCATCCTGCAACGAATGGCATCGCAGAACGTTTTGTTCAAACTTTTAAAAATGGACTCAAAGCTACAAAGGGTGAGAAAGGGAGTGATCACTCAAAACTGTTGAACTTTCTAATGGCGTATCGGAATGCACCACATTCAACAACCGGTGTAGCGCCATCATTGTTATTCCGAGGTCACACGCTTAGATCTCGATTGGACCTTCTGAAGCCACAACTGAGAGATAGTGTCAGAAACAAGCAAGCTGATCAAGTTACAAATAAGAAGTCTGGTCGTCAACGTGACTTCAACATTGGCCAGGCAGTCTCTGTTAGAGACTACAGGGATCATTCCGATAAATGGATCCAAGGTGTGATTGTAGATAAAACAGGACCACTGTCATACCGTGTTAAAGTTGGACCTGGTAGTGTGTGGCGTCGTCATGTTGATCAATTGCTTGATTCAGACAGGTCCCCTCAGTCCGTGACTCTTCAACAATCACGTGAGCCCATGCTCTCAGTAAGACCTCAAACTGCGTCAAATGAAACCAATGCTACTCTACTAGTTATTAATGTAGCATCTCCAAATACTGCTAGTCCCAATGTCCCGGCGACAAATTCCAAGACTGTAGAGACTTCAGCAAAACCAGCAGATGCCCAAGTTTCATCTGATACCACTGGTGCTCAAGAAACTGTAACTAGGCGCTTTCCAACTAGGGTACGCCATGCACCAGACAAACTCAATTTGTAAATAGTATGAAGAGACTCACAAAACTTGTGATTATAAACTAATTAGACTGTTGGGATAAAAATTCCCTATTTTGAGTTAAAGTGAATCAAACAAAAATGGTGACCAAAAGTCTGCTCACCAACTTGTGTTAATTCAAGCTTTTGTGTTGAAAGAGCACACAATTTAGTTCATGTGTGAAACCAAATCTGTTTCATCAAAGTTTTGGAGACAGTAATTTAACCTTGTTGAAAGTTAACTGTTTGAACTCAAGTGATTTTATACGTTGATATTTGATGTTAAACGTGGACAATGAATAATTGCAAGAAAGACAATTTGATTCATTTAAAAGGTTTATTAAGTACAGGTACTTCCAAATTAGGGTGGAGGAGTTGTCATGTATGTATACTGTGTATACTGCCCTCAATCAGTGTTTACACTAAAAGTAGATATCGCTCATGCCTAGAATTTGTTCCTCAATACATCATTGTTTAATCAACATCTGGTTTGTGTTATTGTGTCTTTATTTACCCATAAATACAACACTTCTTGTGATCCAACTCATTAGAGAAAAGTGTGAACAAGAACTGGCTTACAATTAAGCAGACTCTTACCACCCTTATGCATAAGGGTTCTTCCCTAATTTGAGGTACACGGGAATCCTGCAGGAAGCAGGGAGGATTCCTTGCTCCAAAATTCTTTTGTTTCTTCTACTTGAAAATCCTGTGTCATTAAAATCCATTCATAAATTGACCTCTCCTTATTGATTTTTAATGGCTTCACTGAGTGTGGTTTTATGTAGTTTCTAAATGATTTATTGACATAGTATAGTATAGTTTTATTGGAATTCACTTTTACAACAGTGGCACACATCTACCCGATGGTGCATCCAAAACAAATAAAGAACATAAGTGACATATTGATTCAAACTACTTGAAAAGCAGGGGTTGTCAATAAAGGTATTGTTAAAAAAGCAGTGCTCCTTCCTGGTCTAATCTGGAGTGCTTAGTGAGCCAGGAATCCTGCAGGATTCCTGGGGGAAAGAGGGCTTGGCAATATAGGGAAGAGCCCTAAGGATGTTCCTTCTAAATTGTCACGAAACCATCATCTACCATGGATTGATTTTTCCTTGAAGAGACAGATGCGCAGGAGTGACAAAATGTTTAGCAAAGCTTGGAAAACTAACAGTCCATGCATATGGTCTACTTATAGCAACTCTCTGCAACAAAATGGCTACAGAAGTCTGCCAGTCCCACACCAAGTATCTTAATGTTGTAGTAGGCGGATCACTTAAACGAGATAACCATAAGACCTGATCTTATGTGCGCCTCATGATAACTGACAACTTTAATATACCACGATTAAAACTGGATAGGAAAATGCATATTACTGACTCTGATAAAGCAACCGCATTGAGTTAACAAGTTAACATTCACAAGTCTCGCTTGACAAATACAAGCAGCTCTGCTAGATCGACGGAAAGAATCGCAAATTGTTGAGGCCGTCTTGATAGCCATTAGCCCAGAACTCCCATCGCACAGTTACTTGGAGGGAAAAAGTTACTTGAGACTAGCTGAACTTAAAAGAATTCTCAGGGCTCATTACATGGAGAAAGATGCTACCGCTTTGTATCATCAATTAACTGAAGCGGTACAAAAGTCATCAGAGACTGCCCAAGAGTTTTTAGTTCGGCTGATGGATCTTCGCCAAAAAGTAAATTTTGCATCCGAGCCAAAACTTGTTCATCGCATGTTCCTGAGAAATTTCAAGACTCCCTGGACAAAATCGAGTACAAAAATAGTACAACATTCCTAAGGTGCACATTTGGAACATCATTTAAGTACAATTTGAGTACATTTATAGTACATAAAATGTGTACTTTATTTGTACTATAACTGTACTATAATTGTGTTCCAAATGTGCACCTTAGGAATGTTGTACTATTTTTGTACTCGATTTTGTCATGGGCTGGCATCGTAAGTTTGGCTATTAAGCAAAAGATATTATGACTGTTTCTGGACATCTTTCAGAAACAAGTATTAAAAATTATTCTCGTACAAGTGAAAAAGAAGATACAAATGAGCAATGCAATTGCCAATGTCATCAATGGAGATGCAGTGGTCAATGAGAACTCTGTAGTGATAAGAGAATCAGAATCCTGTGGTACGTGATTGCAAATGAATTGAGTGAGGAGGATGAACCAACCAGATGTGTTGGAGCTTCCTTCAGCTTCCAGCATTTGGAGAGCTATTTCCAGCAATCAACAAAGCGAAGACAGTGAGCGAGCTCTGATTGACCTGGTTCTGAGAGACCTATGAAACACTCAGAAGCTTTTGGAGGAATATAACGGAACATACTGAATTGAGGAGACTGCCACATTTGATCATTTTCTAGGCCCACAATGGTTTATTAGAAACATAAATAAAGCAGGAGATCATGCAAAAGGTAACTTGGAGAGATTTCTATTGAAACTGTATGAAAGACATCAAATGGTATCATACACCAAGGACCATAAAGAATTCCGCATGCATTGTGGTTATACCCTTCAATTTTTCTTTGTTAAGGATTGGGAGATAGATTGGACTTAACTTAAAAGTTTTTGTTAAGAGAAGGTATAGTATTCTATTTGTATGGTGGTGTGGATTCAGTAGAGAAAGATACTTAAATTTGATCTATACATGATGTAATGTATGCACGTTTACAATTAGTGTGATTACATATAATTTATTTCTTGGAATCTATCAATATTCTCACTAACCATGGCTGCTGTTACAAAGTATTACCCTGTTCTAACTTGCAGTTTGTGATTTATTAATTCTAATGATTGGATGATACACGTAAACAAGTTTGCATAACATGAAATGGTTAAACGGTCATGTCCAAAAGGAAATGCAAACAGCTCAGTCTTTACGGTAGCTATACTGTTTTAAGCAAAATACTGGAAAAACAAAATATCCGAAAATGATATTGAATGGCCAAATGTTGCAGATCAGCTATTGAAACATGTAGGCGAAATGTATAGTAAACATAACTTAAAGATTAAAAGAGTTTTTATACCTAAAAAAAGTGATGTAACATTTAAAGATAGGAAGCGCCAAACACAAACTTTAAAATGAACTAGAGCGTGAAACAAAACATAACATAGAAAAGTATGTGATCAGACCATCTCAGAACTGCGCAGTACCATTAAAAGGATGGAAAAAGAACTTAATCCGATTTTAAATAAAAAAAGGTGGTTTGGACAAAATATATAAAAAAAAAAAGTTTTCCAAAAAGTTATTGAAAGAAAAAGAAGAAGGAACTCAGAGAAACAGCAGAGACAACTGTTATGATGCTTGGAGCTCTAGGAATGAAAGTAACTATAAACCTTAGTTGATACTGACAAATTTGGCAACAAAGTTGAACTCAAATATGAATCGAATATTCAGGACAAAACTGCCCAACTGTCAGTTGATAATTAAGCCATTTAAGGCACTTCATTTGAATGATTCTTTGTGTATTTCGGACATGGCCTATTGGCTAAAAAATTGTTTCCTGTTCACAAATATGATAACATGATTGGGGCTTGGCAGCCATTAAAAGATAAAAGTAAAATTTGCAGTAGATGAAATGACACAAAAGAGTAAAGATGAACCTGTACCAGATAAAATTGTTGTAAAAATGAGTGGTGATGGAACCCGTATAGGGAAGCATATTCATTGCGTTTATATAACCTTCAGAATTGTGTATGCGCGGAACTTGGGAAAAGAGCACATTCTTGGAATGATCCGTAAACCAGAGAAGTATAAATTTCTTTGCAAAATATTTGAACCTATTATGGCAAATCTAACAGACAGTGTAGAAATTCAAGGACAAGATGTGCCATTGAAATTTAAGGCAGTAATCTGAAATTCTTGAATAAGATGATGCGACTAGTCTAGGGGCATGCAGTGGCAAGTAAAGTTTTGTGTGGTGCAAGTGCCCATCAGATTAACGCTACAATCAATCCAAAAAATGGTCAATGATTCATTTGGATTTTGGGGCACGTAGTGTAGAAGAAATCTTAGTCAACACCAACAAAAGGAAAATATGGGTTGTCTGGCTTCGCCTATCTTACCATTCATTTCAGTGTTCAATAAAGATCCAGAACCTTTACAACTGTTTTTGAGAATTTCAGATGATCAGCTAACCCTTCAGCTTATTCAAGAACTTAGATGTAAAGACAACATAATAAAACATTCAAAGAGCATAGATAAGGAAAAATGTAAAAATATTTTGGCATTTGAGGAATTTGTCAATGAACTTTCTATTCCTTGGGCTTTTTATACAGATAAAGTATCTGCAAAACTCCAGTTTCGAGATTTCACAAGTCCTGAACATGTAAAGATACAAAAGTTGATTAACTTAGAGAACCTCATTCCTTGGCATTAAAAACTAGAGAACATTAAATGGTTGTGGACAGAATTTCATAAAATTATGGATTTGATCAAAACTATATTTCATTCAAGTATTTCATCCAGATCATTATAATCCAAATTGTACAAATCAAAGACAAATCATAAGTTCAAAAACAAACTCAAATGTTGGCAATCTAAATCGCAAAGTCATCTAATATACCCTACATTCAACAAACTTGGACAAGCTATTGAGACTATTTTGGCTGCTAAAAGAAAGGCTTCTGATCCGGGCCTCTGATATGCCCTTGCCATCTCCATCTGGCAATGATCATAAAAATTGGGGCCTCTCCTGAGTTTTAACTGTTTTGCAACTTCTAAATGGTAAGAAAATGGATTTATTATCAGCTAATAACAAGCATACTGTAGAATATATATATTGTTAAAAAGGCAGATGGATGACACCCAAACACATACACCTGAGATGTCAATATGGTTCTTGACTCGAAGAGCTGGCATAATAAATATACTAAATAGACTTGGTCATTGTGTATCACACTCAAGACTCCTGGAAATACTGATCACTATACATGCTTTCACGCCGAAGCGTAGGACATTCTGATGATATAGATAAGTCTTTTAAAATCATATTGAACTTTTAAAAAACTTTATATAAAACTTAAGATTTTATACCAGTATGATTTCAATTTGATAAAACGACCATGTCTTCCAAGAAAAGCGGCAATATCAAATTCTATGCTGTCGCATCAGGTCAGAGAACTGGAATTTTTCTTCAATGGAGTGAGGCCCAAGTGGTGAAGAACAGATATCAATGAGCATTCCAAAAGGGTTTTGAAACACTTGAAGGTGCACCTGATTTCATCAAAAACTATGATACAGACTTGGATTTTGATGATATTGAAGTTTTCATAATAAATGACAATTAATCACTCAAAGTCAAAGAATTTGATAGCATGTTGTCAACTGATGACAGTGCTCCAAGTGATTCTGTTAATTTACCATCAGCTGATAATTTGTTAATATCAAGTGATACTGATGATATGAAAACATCCTGTTCATTCTGTGACAATTTTTATCATAAACATATGATCATGGGTTGAGACTGTAAGCTGTTGGCCTACTACAAGTGTACAGGCCTACTCCCGTACCAACTCACCATATTTAAAAGTACGAGGAGAAAATGTATGTGCTTCAACTGCGTGACAACTGAACATTGTCAAGACATTTCCAATCATCTGGAGAGCATATCTTCAAGAATATAATGCTTTCAAACTACAACAATCTGCTACGGTGATACGGGCCTAAAGCCTAAACAAGATGCTGGTGATCATAAGATAGGCCTTCTGCATGGTAACGTAGATTCACCATCCCCCTTGCACAATGGATGCAGTTGCATCCAGTATGTTAAGGATCTACAAAGCAACATCCTAAATAAACTAACAGGAACCATGAAAGGAAACTTTGATCTATAGGCCAAACTAATTAAGAAAGATCTTGATGCCTCTAAATATGAGAACGCTCAACTTTTAAGAGAGTTACTTTCAAAATTATAAAAACTTAAGAAACCTGATGAAAAAGAAACAGCGGAAATGTTAGAAAGATCAAGCTACATTCTGATATTGAACAACTATCATCTGCAAGACATCGTCAGTGTGAGGCAAACAAAAACAAATTGGAAAACTGCTTTGCAAAATCAACTGGCCAAAGCTAATGCAGAAGTGGAGAAGGCTAGAGAGGATACCTATGAGGCTCGTAGGATGCAGAGGGTCATCTCACCCGACAAATTTATGATGGTTAGTCACGAGAACAAAGCTCCAAGTTATGCATCCGTTGCAGCTGCTATCAACAGTGTCTCAAATGACAATAATCATACTTGTGACAGTCATCCGTCATCACTTACTGATTCAGGGAGAGCTGCTGCAGCTCCTAATCACACGTCATCTGGCACTGCGTTCGCATCGCATAGGACTGAACAACACACAACGCCCAGGAGACCACCCGCCCCTGCCATATCACCAATTCGCGCTTCATCGTCCCTGGATCCGCCACATCTGAGAACACCTGTCACAAGATCTCACTCGCAGCCAAGTTCACCACCAACATCCAAGCTGCGCCGCGAGCCCGATAGACCTAATGCTGATAAACCAAACATAACATTTTATTTTTTTCCACAATTGCAATCATAACAGTACTTACATAAGATAATATATATAACTGAAACAAGAATGTGGAGGACTGGAAAATAGGCCGAAGGCCTGTCTAGTTTGAGACTCCTTTAAGGTTTTTACAACAATAATTTCATAATTAAATTTTTACACCTCTATTGAGGCCAATCGGTTTGTCCTGCAAGCCAATGTAATCAGAACAACTTGAACATTTAAAATTTGGGCCAAGTTGTGTGGTTATACATGAGATAACAAACGACGTGAAAAGCGACTACAGTCCTGATGAAATCGCAGAATATCTGCAATCTATGGTAGATCAGTATAGCCTGAAATATCCACAAACCAAGTTCATCATATCCTTTGGGATAACAAGAGTGGATAATCATCAGTTGAGTACAAAGACAGAGATAGTTAATGCTCTTTTAAAAGGGCTTGTAAATTCTCAAGGTAATGATTAGATCTCATTTTGTGATAATGGTAACTTCACCAAAAACGGTACTCCGCTCCCATCACCTTTTATCCAAAAAAGATGGATACCACTTATCTAGAAGGTCTGAAGCTGCTATGTAGTAATATTAGATGTAAGGTAGAGAAAGTACTCACATCAAATCAAGGTATAGACAAATAACAGGTAATTTTAATCATTTAACTCTTACTTGATGATTTTTCATTAATCCTATTACCAATTGAGGACCCTAGTACTAAAAGGGGGTTAAGTCACAAAATCTTGAAAATTGAGTTGTGTCAATTTCCTGCTACAGAATTCTCATTTCTACATTCTGTATAAGTTTTGTAGTAATTTGATGATCAGAGCATGCGTAAGAGTCACTGCAAGATACAACAATACCATTCAAGACAACACAAATGATATGATGTTTGTTCCATTTCCTCAGTTTAACGTTTGTACCCAATGTGACTTAACCCCCTACTGGTTCTAGGGTCCTCAATTGTTTATTCAATTGATAAGGCTGTTTTCTATTTGTTTCTTTTTCATTTTTTACAGATTTAGAAGCAGGAAGAAATGTGAAGTGAGCAGCTCATGACTGACTTTATGAACATGGACACAATGGCCTTGAAAGTACATCTTTTTCTCAAATACTATGAGCAAGAGTGCAAACAAGGAAACCCAAGAAGCAGACAATAGAGTGACACAAGTATTAAAAGTAGCAGCACCAATAAGGGGACCGGCATTATTAACCTCCCTCACAATGTCACAACTCACAACGTCAGCGTATTACCTCCTACACCGACTCAACAATCAAAGAAACAGAAAACTATTTCCAACATCATCAACAGCTGTCTCAACCATGGACGACAAGCAGCAACTCCCCCAGTATTTAAATCTTATGAGAAATTTGCACCACTTAACGACGTCATAAAGGAGCTGAGATATCTGAAGGATGACTTTAATGTGAAAAACAACAGATTACATCAGATGTCATTACTTAACAAATATGATGCAGACAAGCTAGAACAATATTCTCGCAGAGAAAGTATGAGAATAAACGGAATTCCAGACTCGGACAGCGACGATGACTTGCCACAATTTGTAGTAAACATCGGAAAAGGGATTGATGTTGAAATCAAAGTCGAGGATATATCCACAATTCATAGGGTTGGTAAACCCATCATAAACCCATCAGAGGTTCCAGACCTACTCTGGTTAAATTCATCTCTAGGTCTACTAGAGACAAACTGATGTCCGCCAGAAGAAAACTCAAAGACATTTTGATCTCTGACCAGCGTATTTATCTGAACGAGGATCTTACTGGGTTACGCGCAAAACTGCTTAGCTACGTTAAGAGCTTAGATAATGTGAAGCGAGTAAATGCTAGTAATGGAGGATCTATGCTAACACCACTAATGACGATCACATCATCATCGAAATCCCTAAGATCTGTGTTGGGATTGGTCGAGGGGGACCTGGGCAAGATCTATGAAAGTTATGCTTGAGTTTCAGTCAAAAATTGTAATTTGTTTAATCTCTTCAGATGATTTCTTCGTTTTTTTTTAAGAAACCCAGAACTAGAACGGCATTGATCATCATGGTGTATACAGTTGTTTTCTTTTTCTTGTGTCTGTTACAGGTAAAGTTTGTACTATTTTTTTTCTTTTTTTTTTCCATTAAAAACAGGCATGGAAAATTCAAAAAGACCCAAGCGGTTATGTAAAATGCCTGCATACTTGAATTTGTAGCTTTCCTATTGTAGGCTTGAGCACAAGCGACGGAGAAGGAGGCAATTCATGAACTGCGCAATGACAAAATTTTCTAGATCATGTTTAGGACTTTTAGGGAGGAGAACCCCAAGGAATGATAACAACAAATTAAGGTGGAAAAGCAGTGGAGTGGATAACTTATTTAAGTGATGTGAGTATCAACTTGATTTGGCAACCACAATTTTTATCAAATGTTACATCTACAGTTCTATTAATGCAGCTATTTACTAGTCTTTGGTTGTTTCAATGATGAGTACAAGCATGACATCAAAGGTGATTGTGCTGAAATATTAGAGAAGACTTTGTGGTGGTGGAGAAACTGCAGCTGTAAAGCATCTCCTGTCTTTATCTAACGTCAAAACAAAGTTCACTAAAGCTGTTACAAATGACATCAAAAGAGAGTGTTTAGGGTTGTGCACCACTGGCAGTCAGTCTCTCTTCGGCAACACAACAGCAGCGTCACTCACTATGGTCACCAGCTGCGCAAGGAGAAGAACTTAATTCATGCGATCCAACCTTCCTGATCTTTCTAGTGGCAGCTGGAACTCCATCAAAGGTTACCAGCAACAAGAAGAAAACTACTGAAGTTGTAAGAAGCGGTTTCATGGCTGCTGCTGGTGTCATCCTTAAAACGCAAAATAAGAACATGAACACGCTACACACTGTGACTTCACTAACACTGAAACAAGGTGGTGCTGGGGAGAAAACATTTCAACGACTTCAATCACTTGGGATTTGTGACAGTTATCAAGTCCTGTCACAAAGACTTAATCAATATGCAATTGGCTACGATGATTCATAAAAGAGATGGTAGAAAGATAATGCTAGAAGATGCCATCAAAGAAAGACAAATGTTAATGGACATAGCATCAATGGAAGGCAGGATATTGAGTGACACGGATGTAGTAGTACTCAAATCATGCAAGAAGGAGTTGGCTGAATTCAACGCGTCACACAATCCAGGTTTTCAGTTATTGGGATATAACGCTGATATGCGGGTTCACGTGCAACAAATGACAACTCCCAGAACTAGAACAACATTGATCATCATGGTGTTTACAGTCGTTTTCTTTTTCTTGTGTCTGTTACAGGTAAAGTTTGAACTTATTTAAGTGATGTGAGTATCAACTTGATTTGGCAACCACAATTTTTATCAAATGTTACATCTACAGTTCTATTAATGCAGCTATTTAATAGTCTTTGGTTGTTTCAATGATGAGTACAAGCATGACATCAAAGGTGATTGTGCTGAAATACTAAAGAAGACTTTGTGGTGGTGGAGAAACTGCAGCTGTAAAGCATCTCCCGTCTTTATCTAACGTCAAAACAGAGTTCATTAAATCTTTTACAAATGACAACATAAGAGAGTGTTAAGGGTTGTGCACCACTGGCAGTCAGTCTCTCTTCGGCAACACAACAGCAGCGTCACTCACTGTGGTCACCAGCTGCGCAAGGAGAAGAACTTAATTCATGCGTGCCAACCTTCCTGATCTTTCTAGTGGCAGCTGGAACTCCATCAAAGGTTACCAGCAACAAGAAAATAAACAATTGAAGTCATAAGGAACAGTCTCATGACTGCTTGTGTGTTATCCTTAAAGACGTAAAATAAGAACATGAACACGCTACACACTGTGATTTCACTCGCACTGAAACAAGGTGGTGCTGGGGAGAAATCATTTTGACAACTTCCTTCAAGTAATTTGTGACAGTTATCAAGTCCTGTCACAAAGACTTGATCAATATGCAATTGGCTACGATGATTCATTAAAGAGATGGTAGAAAGATAATGCTAGAAGATGCCATCAAAGAAAGACAACTGTTAATGGACATAACATCAATGGGAGGCATGATATTGAGTGACACAGATGTAGTAATACTCAAATCAAGCAAGAAGTAGTTGGCTGAATTCAACGCGTCACACCATCCAGGGGTGTATTTCACAAAGGGTTACGAACGTTCGTAAGTATCGCAAACCGTTCGTAAGTACTAGATTCTATCGTAAAGTTACGAACAATCGTAAGTTTATTTCACGAAATGCATTCGTAAATATCTTCGTAAGTCTACGATCAACTTTTAGTCATCGTAAGTATTTTACAAATGATCAAAAATTTAGAATTCTTTATAATGTTGGTATATTTTGGGACAAAATGAATTGAATAGTATAGTAGATGAAATTGGCTATCCATTTGCGTCACACTTAAAAAACACAAGAGCTCTTTGAGAGTGGTTGCTGTTCGATAATTACGCACGTTTTGAAAACCTACGAACGTTCGTAACTCTTTGTGAAATATACACAGCACCAATTAACAGCATTATGTGCTACGATTATTCGTATGTTCGTTCGTAGCTCCGATTACTTTTATAACCTTTTGTGAAATGGATCTTACGATCATTCGTAGCCACGATCGTTTTTCGACTTACGATTGTACTTACGAATAGAACTTACAATCACCTTTGTGAAATACACCCCAGGTTATCAGTTACTGGGATATAACGTTGATATGCGGGTTCACGTGCAACAAATGACAACTACACACCAGGACCAAGATATCCATCTCTTCAACCATCTGGCTATAAAAAACAGAGTGGTCTGAACACTCAAACAAATGCCACCCTCAGATCCAAATGATGTTGACTTGGTAGAACACGAGGCACACTACCACCAATAATGCTATAAAATGTTCACCCAACAAGTTGAAGCCAGAAACACAACACAGACACAGGGTGATCAGGATTCAAAAGGAACCAAGCAGCATATGCAGCAGCATTTGAACTCATATCACAGCACCGTATATCAATAACAGCATCATCAATGATTCCAATGTGGAAAGACTTACAATGATCAAACAAATGTATTCACTATTAATTCAAGAATATCACCCAGGTCATTACAATGGGTATGTGAATTCATGAAAATTAAGAACATGTGCTGTTTATCTCTGTCATGGTGATTTAAATTTTGACAGCTCAGCCTCAGTATAATTCCGCATACACCAGAACCCAAAATGTCTAAGTGAAAGCAAGGCTCTTCGACATCGATATTGGACTTTTTCGGAAAAAAGAGCAAAGCCTGAAGAAAGTACCAAGTCGGCCAAGTTGAATTATGACCAAGCTAACCCAGATGCAGAGCAGCAATTACCATCTACGTCCTCTGTATCTAAGCCTGCAAAAGCTTCGAAACAACCAACTCGCAAGTTTCAAGAGTCACGGTTACATGACTTTGAATGGTTGGCCCATGATGAGGTCAGTGGGGAAGCTTTTTGCAAGACACGAAATAAGAACATGCATTACAGACTATGATTTCACTTGCACTGAAACAAGGTGGTGCTGGGGAGAAAATATTTCAATGACCTTTTCCATGAGTTCCTTTAATGGAGATTTGAAAAACATGTTTCATGGTACTCATCAAGTTGAAAAGCAGATAGCTGTGGCAGTAAGCAAGATAATAAAGTTACCTATTCTAGCACTGAAGATGAACAATTTAAGCCATGCAGCGTCTTTTTTCCAAACATTACATAGCAATGTTGTTTACAAAGGTAAGCAGATTACAAACAATGTTTGTATATTAGGTTCTATGAGGTACAAAACACTTAACACAGAGGAGGTTCGTACTTTGCAAAGGGACTTGGGACACTTTGTTGGTACAAAAGTGTTAGCTTTTGTCTGTGTTTTGAAAGGACAGCAAATGTTTTCATCAGTTTCATATATAAGGCAGTTTGTGAGGAATTCATCAATTGTAAAACTAGTCAACAATGGAAAAGTTGAGTTTGGGGAGGTACAATTCTTTTTCAAGTACCCAGTTGAATGTATATGTGCTGCGGCAATTCCATGTACTTGTGTTGATTACTTGCATTAGTAAAGGTGCTCAAGTTTTACAGTCAAAAATTGTAATTTGTGTAATTTCTTTAGATGATTACTTTGTGTTTTTAAAAAACTAGAACGGCATGAATCATCTTGGTGTACACAGTTGTTTTCTTTTCTTGTGTCTGTTACAGGTTAAGTTGACTTACTCTAATTACTTGATGATGCAAGTGGGGAAGAGACTCAAAACACTACACCTACTGATCAAAGGTAAGGGTATATGACGGGTATAAGGTTTGTAATTCACAGAGCATGCATTGCCTAAGTAACATTTTCTGTGTAATACCTGGGGTGTAATCACCCAGTTTAAGGATGGTACGGATCATTAAATTATGATACCTTTCATTGTCATTTGATGTTAAGTGCATTAATTGATCCATAATAATTTATTAGGCATGATATTATAGTCCAGCCAAAGAGGTGGTACATCGTAATTTCAAATACTTTTGTATGGAAATGAATTTATTGCAAACATGAGTTCCTCCAATTTGAAGAAAAATGTCATCCCTGATAACTTAAAATTTGTGTGGTTGCATACCCAAAGCATTTCTAAATATAACTTGAAGACAAGAGCTTGTACAAACTATATCATGACAAGTGGTACAAGACAATTCTGGGTAATGGACAAACTGATGTACAAGAATGTATTAAAGAGATGACAATGTCTGCTACATGTATATCTTTTTGTATTCCCAGGAAACACTCCAGCACAGTAACCTCACCAGAAGGGTAGACTATATACAAAAGTACACTTGTGGCTCATTTGAATGAGGATAAGAACATCTCACATGATCGGTGAATATTGATCTGGATTAATGGGTAAATGTGGAAACACTCAAGGGAAAACATTTAACCCCTCCTCTATGTTGTACCTACGTACAGTGTTTTCAATTTTCTTGAAGATACCCTTATCCCAGAGACATTATCTGTTCTATAACAAAGTAACAATCTACACATGCATTTTCACCATGAAGTTTGTTTAAAATAATTTGTATTCACTATTTGCATTTTTTTGTTATCTGTGCACATATGCCCTTATTAAAATTTTATTTCGAAATGGCTGAATTTCCCATGAAAAGTCATTTGTACATGCAAATGGCCGGGGCAAATGGTAATGATAAAAAACACATTTTTGGTCTCTAAAACCTATGTAATTAGACCAATCTCAACTCTTTGTTTCCTACTTTGATCTAGTCCCGGGATCTAGTAAAATGTAGTTTTAGGGTACAACTATATTGCACTCACCCAACCAAGCATTCATTGTTAACATTGTCTGATAATCTACAAATGCCAGTATCAATTGATTATCACAACTCTGTTGTGTATTTTTATCTTACAGACTAATAAGAATAAGGCAGCACAACCAGTATGGAGCATCTCGGATGCCTGATACGAGCTCAAATGGGCATGTGAGCCTGTTCGATGACTTTGCCATCAGGTTCCAGTCAGCATATGCCATAGGCCAACTTGTGAGAATGACGTACAAGAACAAAGATTTCCGACGATCAGAGGCATATACTGATAACAGGGCACATGCCATCCAGGTGTATCTACAACAGTATCAGAAGATCTCACCAGGATTATATGAAACTAGCGCTGGTGATCTCATCAAAGCTACCTTAAAGGACATTATATGTGAGGTTACACTGGTATTTCAGCCTCCATCAAGGCTATTGCTTTCCTCACCCTCCGTTGAGACTCTTAATGAACTGTTTTCTGGGCCTAAGGGTTAAAAAGTTATGGCTTTGGACAGCAAGAACTTTGTAAATTAATGCTCGCTGATACCCTGGGCCTGTTTTTTTTTTCTGGGACACACTGTACAGTTTTGAGAAATAAACACGATGTTGTACATTGTACAGCTATTATAGCCTGTTTAATGCAGGTTCATTTTAGGGATTGCATGACAACAAAAGGTTGAAATGCTTGTGTTGGAACTAAACAAGATGAACTTGTTTTGGAGCAACATATTATTTAGTCAAAGGTGATCTTGTTTTATTTTTCTGAATTAATGATGCCTTAGTTGAAGATTCAATGTTTTTACATTGTCCTGTTCTTGACTTTTTTGCAAGAGAGCCTACTGTGGATACTTCATTTTAAAAATATCGATCAAGATATCAGAAAACCAAACATATGATGTTTTTAAGATTTTCATCTTCCATGTAAGGTCTTTTCATTCTCTTTTATGTTTATTTTGATGAAAGAAAATCAGGATTAAATTTTGGTGGATGAAATGCAGGTGTTTGTTTGACTAAACTGTTCTTAATTAAACATACTATAGGAAGCATGATACATGTAACATTTTTACCATGTTTTCAAGGAAAGGAAGCATCACCTTGTGAAACTTCTAATCTTGGAGCTGTATAGACCATATCTATAATTGACATACTCCCGCCGTTGATGGGGTAAATCCTCAGAATCGGGCGGGGAATCGGAACTCAGAACAGGGCCAAGTATGATAAACACACTACTTGATCTCGCTTTGAGTTCCGTTCCCCGTCCCATTCTGTGAATTTACCCCATCAACGGCGGGAGTATGTCAATCATAGATATGGTCTATTGGGCTCTGTATGATTTTAGGTCAGCCTGGATTTCTGGGTTTTGTATCTTCATACATACAAGTATATGATGAAGATTTGATTTCAGGCAGATTCAAGCCTTGCCATTTTACTGCACAGGTTTTTTTAAGTGGATGTAGTTTTGTTTTCAGACAGCAGTTTCTAATTGTGATATGCTCCCATGGTTTGAGTGTAAAGTCACCAGTTTGTGTATAAAGAAATTGAAGGACATTCCACAATAAGGATTGATTTTTCACAAAGGAAACATAGGACTGATCCAGTATGTTATATATTATGAAAGCTTGGATTTATACGTCAATTTCGAAACGCTAAATATCTTAAAATCTTAGTGTTGCAACCCTGGGTTGCAACTTCATGCTCAAACCATAGGAGCATGTCACAATTGCACCATTCTAATGTAAATTCATTTTACTTTAGATAAGGTGGAACTGCACCCCCTAATTTGTTAATGTTTCTCAAAAAATTACACAGTGGTAACAAAAGTTATGTATATTGTAAGGGTAATTATTACACTTAAATTTTAGTGACTAAAGCCATGCTTTATGCTAAAGAGTGAGGGAATGAGAAAAATGCAAATTGTTCATAATTTTGTTTTCAGGAGTAACATTAAAAGGGTTTTAAAAATCAGCTTTATGCTTATAAAGAAAACATCTAAATCATTTAAACTATGTTATAATTTTGTATATATGTTGCCATAAAAGGCCCATGAAATGAAAATGTTTTCTTTTTTAATAATACTTGCTGTGTATAACGAGCTCATGTGAAAGCCCCTGGTGCATTTAGTTCTGATAAAAAAAATGTAAGCCATTGTTTAAAAAGATATCATTAAAGTCATGTTTAACTGAAAACGGATGGTTATTTTATCATTTGTGACCCGTCATATCAAAAGGTACCTTAAGGTCGGCAAAATCAAAATTTATTTTTGGTCTCATCTAAAAGCTAAGATTTTAAGCTTTAAAATGACACCTTGATTTTGGTTATTGGATGTTCGGTTGCGAAGTTACACCCAAATTGGTAAAAGGCATCGAGCTGATTCGGAAAACTACAGTTCTGAGAAAATCAAGTTTAAAGTTTTTGTACATAAAAAATCTTGAAAGGAGAGAGGATATTTAGCTTGGGAACCTGATTAATATAATAGAATACACTTCAATGATAACCTTTCTGAGTAAATTAGAAATTCGACCTTGGACGTGATTTTTGACTATGCTTAGCTTCAATGGCCCGTATCTCGTAATGTACTATGCCGGTATTAAGGTACCTTTCGATATGACGATCCACATTTATGTGTGTCTTTGATGTTAATAATGTGCATGGATGTATGTGTAATCAATTTGACCCAGGGTGTAGGACTTCTCATGTTTTGATTGCGATATTGGCTGGGGTTATTGGCCCTTTTTAGGGTATCATCTACAACATGCAACAATTAGGAGTAAAATGTATTAACTTTTACAGACCATAATGGTTAATACCCCTGCTATATTCAACCTTTTTGTACTTGTTTACCCCTTTTTGCAAAACATACCCAATGACCCCTCTTTTGCAAAAATGTACCCAATGACCCCCTTTTTGCGAAAATGTACCCAATGACTCCCTTTTTCAAAAAGTTTTGTACCGAATGACCCTATTTTTATTCTGGTTCTGTACTGAATGACCCCCTATTTTGAGATATGTAAAAATGTACTGAATGACCCCTACTTTGAACTTGTCGGACGCACGCCCCTGTCTCTTCGGATAGGCAGTGCTTACTTGTTCTCCCTTGTGAAGTGCGGCACTACACAACGTGAGAGAATCCGAGTTACAAGGTGAGAATTTAATAGGTTTGATACCAGTTATTGCCAACTTCTATCTGCTTGCAAACCTTTATCAGGTAAGGTACAAACTATTGACTTGTCAAATAATTTTTGCTCTGAAAGTCTGTCGTAAATTTGATGCATTTTTCTTGTAACTATTGAGTGGCAATCAGTCAATTAGTATATATGATGTGGCTGTGATATCATGTGACATTACCAATGCAAATCGATGATACCGAAACACATACACCTGGGATGTCAATATGGTTCTTGACTTGAGGACCTAGCATAATAAGGATACTAAACAGACTTGGTCATTGTGTAATTGTGTATCACACTCAAGACTCATACAAGACTCCTGGCATACTGACCACATGACTATCAAAGATCATGATAGTACCATTCCACCTAGCCTTTGTTAAAGGCTAGATTTTTAATGGCCACAAACATTTGAGCTAGGTCGGTGTCTGTACATCGAGTGCCGAAGGCGCGAGACTAGGCCGGAGGCGAAAGGCGAGCGAAGCGAGCCTTTCGCCGGAGGCCGAGATTTCGTGAGCGAGCGAAGCGAGCGAGCGAAATCTAGGACCTGCTGATTGTGGGTGGTGTGCATGCTAGTTTTCAGTGAGTGGATGGTGTGTTTCTTTTAACCTGGGCTGTAGCACAGACTACATTCCACCTGGCATCAAGGATTGTTGAGGTGTTAAACTTTTGCTGGATTAACTTTGATCTGAATGAAGAAAGTGCATCTTGGACAACTCGCTCCACCCATGGTCTAGTAATTCAAGAAACACCTATTTACCAGCTAAATGATGGATTTAAAAGATAATTTAATATAAAAAGGAATAAATAATTTGTTCATCACTCACAGGTGTATAAACAAGATATTTAATAAGACTTAAAAATAGAAGCACTGTTTTCACACCATTTTTTTTCTCATGAGAAAAAATTAAATTCAGTAAAACTAAAATATTGCAATTTTCTTTAAAATTGCACAAAATTACTACTGGTAGGTTATATTACTATAAATATCATTATAACGGCGCAATCCTAATATCTCAAAATGTGTTATTCTAACCAAGATGGCGATAAGTGCAGTTACTTTAGATCGTAAACGAAACCAAATATAATCAACTCCTATAAGATCTAACAACAAAAAAACATGTAGAGTTATGAATAGTGATACAGAAGAGGACCAAGTATCAATAAACAAGCATCTTGCTGAAAATGGATTCTCACTGCAATCAATTTCTCAATCACAGCAACTACAACAACCTAAGACAGGCAAATCAAATCAGTCACAAGATGCAACCACTACCATGCAAAATATGATGATTAATATGACTATTCATCACAGCAAACCCTCCCGTTATTAGTTGACTGATGATGACATCAGCTCATCTGATGATGACTTGGAAGCTGCAGGACATCTACTAGTTTTAGAAAGCAGACACTCCAAAGGAAGAGACCAACCCCAAAGCCAAATCCCCCATTGTCCCAAAACATCCCCAGTGTATTTAGAATCTCACTTACTTTTTTTATTTCATCACAGCAAACCCTCCCATTACCAGTTGACAGACATCAGCTCATCTGTTGATAATGACTTGGAGGCTGCTGGGACATCTACTAGTTTTAGAAAGCACACACAAAGGAAGAGACCAACCTCAAAGCCAAATCCCCCATTGTCCCAAAACATCCCAAGTGTATTTAGAATCTCACTTACTTTTTTTATTTCATCACAGCAAACCCTCCCGTTACTAGTTGACAGACATCAGCTCATCTGATGATAATGACTTGGAGGCTGCTGGAACATCTACTAGTTTTAGAAAGCAGACACTCCAAAGGAAGAGACCAACCCCAAAGCCAAATCTCCCATTGTCCCAAAACATCCCCAGTGTATTTAGAATCTCACTTACTTTTTTTTATTTCATCACAGCAAACCCTCCCATTACCAGTTGACAGACATCAGCTCATCTGATGATAATGACTTGAAGGCTGCTGGGACATCTACTAGTTTTAAAAAGCAGACACTCCAAAGGAAGAGACCAACCCCAAAGCCAAATCCCCCATTGTCCCAAAACATCCCCAGTGTATTTAGAATCTCACTTACTTTTTTTATTTCATCACAGCAAACCCTCCCGTTACCAGTTGACAGACATCAGCTCATCTGATGATAATGACTTGAAAGCTGCTGGGACATCTACTAGTTTTAGAAAGCAGACACTCCAAAGGAAGCAACCAACTCCAAAACCAAATTCCCCCCTGTTGTCCCAAAACACCCCCGGTACCATCTACTCCTGCAAACTTCTTCAGGTTCTACATTTTTTACCCCGTTTGCAGCTGAGAGGCCATGGACAATTGCCGGGACTGGCACGCCATCATTAAACCTTCATCCCGCTAGAAAAACATACGTCTGCAATAGCAAAAATGCAAAGAAGAAATGTTAACCTGAAGATTAGATGGTCTTTCCTGCATTAACTGGTTGGTGATCCTGATCATTGTTACCATTTGGTCATACAACAAGAGATGGACTAAAACCAATGCTGAACTGGAGGAGAAATTTCATGCTGATTGGGGAAATGGACTGAGTAAATTGTTTTGAGTTGAACGTACATGTAATAAAATACAAAATACATAATTTATACCCATTAGGGGTAGGTTTCCAAAATGGTCTGCATCTGCACTTTCATATTTATGACAAAATAAGATGTCAATTGCTACTGTTGGGTGAAATATCATCTTTTTAAGAACTAATAGTACAGTTTTGTTTGTTTGTTTTGATTCTACCATGCCATTTTTACATTTTTCTGTTTCAATTAATTGCTTTCGAAAGGAAAATACTGACATTGCTGTCAGAAATCAAGACAAAGGTAGACAACAATACTCAATTATTGATGGAAGGTGTGGTTTCTGCTTGAGGACACAGTTCATCGATACTCTACGGTTCATCAACTCTTGTTGGAAAGAGCTGTTGCCATAGTCAGAGAGATTGAGGTGGCAGCAAAAAAAAAAATTATCTTGAAGAAACGCTATAAATTGGAAAGGAGGAACGATGAAGCAAAAGAAAATTTGATATGGAAGAATTTGCATTGAGGCAGCAAAAGAAAGATTTTGAGAGATTCAAAGCAGAGTTGGATTTCAAACAGAAAGAAATGGGATTACAGGAGAATTTGGAGTCTGCCAAAGTAATTTCTCAGGTATATGAACTTGATGGCAAATTGGGTAGTGTGCATGAATCATTCCACCAAATGACAAATGATAGGCCTATAGTTACAAACGCATTTAATATACTACAACCTCCGGAATTGATCGATACTGACTCACCTCATCAAATTAAACGTAATGTAGCTGTAACTGCAATGAGTGGACCACCACCTCCAGGGTTCAGAGGACACAGTTTTCTCAATGTCCTTAATGCCATTCATATTGAAACTGGAAAAATCATTAACTATGAGCCACTCAGCAGACATTGCAAAGGGTGTCTGATATGGGCAAAAACACAAGACTTCAACAGAATACTAAGGTTCCAAGCCAACCATCAATGTAAAGCAAACTATACGGGATATGCTCCTACTATGGAACCTGAAGGAGCTTGCCAGATTTGGAAGCGAAGTGTCTCAAACAGGAAACTTAAGAACACATCTTATATTGGAGATGGAGATACAACTGTGTGTAAGGAAAAGCCCTATGGTTCCTTACAAATAAGAAAGAAAGAATATGTAGGTCACATGCAGAAGAGAGTTGGGGTCGAAGTAGGAGATTAAAGCAACAGCTTGGCAGAACAAAAATTATCAGACGGCCTTACTGTTGGTTGCAGAGGTAGACTAACAAAACAAAAAATAGATACACTTCAAAACTATTTCGGAATTGCCATTAGGGAAATAAAGGCAACAAAGATGCCTTGTAAGCTAACATTTGGGCATCTTTATATTTATCATGTAGCGTCTACGGAAGATAAGCCACAGCACCATCGATGTTCTGTTAGAGATGACAGCTGGTGTGGATATATCATATCATATCATATCAAATCTTTTTTTGTCTTTTAAAGTTACTATTACCGTCACCTGTTTCGCCCATGGCTTCATGGCATGCAAAAGTGTGCTGACTTGTTCAACTTCCGGCACTTAAAGTTTATATTGACATTTCCATTGATTTAGAGTCACAAAAATAGTGTTATTTGACATAACTTACACATAAAAAACACAAATGGTAACATAATTCCTGTGAAAGGACAGCTGATTTTGAAGTGTATTGTAGAAAAATCATCCACAACTTTAATGTCCAATGTTGTCAAAACAAATGAGTCACCACTGGTATCCAGTCAATCAATTGATATAGGGATTGTGAGAGTATGTCATGTGCAGTGTTGCTGAGATCAACAAAATTGGAGATGCAGAACTTGTATTTTACTTCAAAATGTATACATTGCTTAATTTGAACATGTGCTAACTAATAAAGGGGAACCTTATATGATTTTGCATGATGTTGACTTGAAGATCTCTGGTTAAAACTAACGTGACTAAAACTGCTATTTTACTGAGAGGAGTAGCCTCAAAATAAGATAGCATAATTTCACCTTAATGCATGCCAAATACCGTTTCCACTCGTCCAATTCGACTACTTGTCGTCTGATAAACCCTTTGAATTACTATACCCTCACTCTAAAAATTTGATGAATCATTATATTCTATAACAAAAGTAATGTCAAAGTATTTCTTACCATATCTGGCATGCTGGTTTGAAATAAATCAACAGTAAAGGCGATGTGCATTCAGAAAAATAGTAGTTGAATTGGACGAGTGGATACGGTATTCCATTTACTTGAATATAAGAACAATTAGGCTACAGTCAATGCTGCTTAATCGGGATCGTCTTAAACAGGATTTTTGGATAATTGACATAGAGCCAGGGAACCTTTTTTGTATGTGTAAAATCGACCTGCTTATCGGGATATTCCTTGTGAGAAATGGGATATTTTTTGGCAAAATAATTAAATATCTCAAAAATTTACCCACAATTATGGTGTCCCAATTAAGAGGCATCAACTGTACTAAAATAGCCCTTCCCCGCTGAAAAGGCATGTAACCTCTCCTTGTTTAGAAACATGCATACTCTCATTTACCTGGGTTGGTAACAAAAAAGTATAAATTAAATCTTTACAACCAGAATAATATACTCACTGAGCAGAGACGCTGCGGTGAGAGGGTGATGGTCTCTGCTCAGTGAGTAAATTATTCTGGTTGTCTTGATTTTAATTTATACTTATTTGTTTCTCCTTTTTTAGCTTACACTAGTATTGCTTCTCCTGCATGGTATGAATGCTCTCATGTGGTACCTACTCACTCTATTCCCTGCAAACAGCTTCATCCCTGGTCTTCTTTGGTACAAAACTCTTCATGTTGAACCAGGTCACTGCTCCATTCAAACAGCCTCATCCTGTCATGGTTTTGTTTCGTCAGTCTGTGTTTAGTACAACACTTAACACATCTATTCTTATTATGTTGAAGTCATTGTTCCAGGCAAACTGCTTCACCCTTAGTCTTGATTGGTGCAAAACTGTTGACTGCATAAATCCTGTCCACAAATTTCCTTACATATATATGCGGCTTCACTCATGTATTGATGCCCTTACACGTATGTTGAACCTGATCAGTGATCACTGTTCCATGCAAATAACTCCAACCTCAAAGGTCTTGTCTATAAAAAATTGTCATGTCTATTCCAACTTGTTCACACTTCATGGCTTCATACCTGTATGGGTAAGCTCTTCTATCTTGAATAATTTTAACGCTTCCTTTTATCTTGTTTGGTACAATACTTTTCATGTTTATTCTAATTACTTTTGTGTGTGAACGATTACAGACAATGCTTTCATCTACGTGGCTTCACCCCCGTATGAAAACGCTCATATTGCACCCAGTCATTGTTTCCGACAATTAGCTTCACCCTTGGCCTTGTTTGGTACAAAACTTTTCATGTCTATTGCGATTACTTTTTTGCGTAAACGATTTCTGACAATGTTTACATTTATGCGGTTTCACGCCCGTATGGATCCGCTCATGTTGTGCCAAGTCACTGTTCCAGGCAAAACCCTTGTTGCAATGGCTACATTTATATGGCTGGCTACCTTTGTGCTTCATCTCATGCGACAGCAACCTATCACTAGAAACAAACGCTTCATTGCATTGTGAACACTTAAACGGGCGCTCTCCCGTGTGCTGTCTCTCATGCCGTAACAAATTGGCTTTTTCAGAAAACGATTTTTGACAGTGGCTGCACTGAAATGGTTTCTGCTGTGTATGGACCGATTGATAATGTCGCATCAGGTTGGATTTTTCAGAAAACGATTTTGGACATTTGTCGCACACGTGTGGTTTCTCACCGGAATGAAGCTTCTCATGGCGATTTAGTTTATTTTTGACGGTAAACTGTTTGTCACAGAGAGAACATTTGAATGGTTTCTCAGCTAAATGTTTCTTTACATGATTCTTGAGGGCGCCATTTGACACAAATGCACTATCACATTGCTGACATTGATACGGTCGTTCATTCCTATGTAGGCGTTCATGCGACACCCAGCTGTGTCTTTGGGTGAAACTTTTCTGGCAATATTGACATTCATAGGGTTTTTCGTTTGTGTGCGTTCTTTCGTGAAGTGCCACGTAACTTTTTAAGCTGAACGACTTGGAGCAAACCTTACAATGATATGGTTTCTCACCTGTATGTGTTCTTTCATGAATTTTAACCTCGCTTTTTTGCACAAACGTCCGATCGCAAAATGAACAGCTGAACCTGCGCTCATTCTTATGATATTTCAGATGAGTTGTTAGATTACCCTTCTTGTTATAGCACTTACGGCAAATTGGACATTCAAACAAACGGAAATGCTTACGGTTTAATATTTCTCCGCTTTGCTCCGTCTCCCATTCAGACATGAATAAAACCCTCACTAAATCACCACCAGCATAATCTTCTTGTGTCCCAGTGATTTCAAAATTTTTCTTTGTTGTTGGTTGTCCCCAGCTATTGTGCCACCAGAATTTCTTAAGTATCTTCAAGTGTCGTCGCTTGTGGTGGCTGAAGTCATCAAAGCTGACAAAGTATTGTGTGCAATATATGCACAAGAAAGGATGCGGGTATAAAGAGATCACATCCAATTTCATTGCTGATATTCTG
>JXSR01S006424.1:191341-203957 GCA_000969725.1 Ophiothrix spiculata
ATGAATAACAAGAATGAATACTCACTGTGATGAAATCACATCCAATGTGTTAACAAGGTGAACTTAAGGGGACAGACTCTGATATCATAGGCATGAATAACAAGAATGAATACTCACTGTGATGAAATCACATCCAATGTGTTAACAAGGTGAACTTAAGGGGACAGACTGGGATATGGTAAGAGATGAATAGTAAATTGAAATCACGCCATTTCTCTCATATGCATATTTTCTTAACATAAATTTACGCCATTTCTCTCATATGCATATTTTCGTAACATTAATTTACGCCATTTCTCTCATATGCATATTTTCTTAACATTAATTTACTAAGGATTACATCTTAAAGCAAGAATAAAAGATTTGGTTTAAAATAGAATTTGAGTTAAAATGGTTTCAAATGAAAACACTAAGAAAGTGCATCAAATGCACTGTCCTAGATACTAATACAGTCATGTAGAATTATTGGGATTGTGAATTCAACAAAGAACTGTAAGGCAAAGTAATTCACTCAAAAAGTATACAACTGATGGTCCGATATTTGATTGTCAGCTTGTGTAGACTTAGCATTTTATACTTTATTTCTCAGACTAATTGCATAAACCTTTATCAAATGTGTATGAACCAAAGAAATTTTAATTAAAAGGTTAATCTTTGCTCCCATCATTTTGATTTATGTAAATCCTACGTGATGGCTACCATCTTGGATTGTCACTTTTGGAGGGCAAGTTATTGTACCTCCTGCATTTTATGGCTGCATGTGCCACACTTCGATACTCATTGAATCAAATTGTTATACCAAGCTCGGAATAAGTCAAAGTAGATGTGGCTTGAAAGGCAGACATGGTTTAAGCAATGCGCATGAAACAATAAACACGATGCTGTCTAAGCATGAAAACAGAGTTACACTTGGCATTATACGATTTATGATTTACGCAATCTGCCAAGCGGCAAACACTGATTCTACTTTTTATTTTTTTGGTATGAATAGTAATTGGATAAGTATCACTTAATATGGTTTGTTTATGCTCCTCAAACGCCATACATCTGTAAATGATTATTACAGATATAGGTGGAAAATTACAATAAATCCATATGCATTTCTAAAGGCAGACATTCTGTTTTGATTATTTTCAGACCATTTTTGACATTTTTACACACTGCTCAGGCATTTGTATTGTAAATTTTATCAGGTTGTTTTCTACATTTTGTAATTGACACAGATCTCGCATGTTTTAGACGTTTTGACAAAACAATTCAAAAATTGCAATATACCTTAAAAATTAATGATTTCTGTGCAGCCCTCTTTAATGGAGAAGTCATCTCCAGAACAAAGCCTTCCTGTGGCTATTCTGTTGTACTTGATTAATTGGAAATGCATTATTGATTTAACCGATACATCTCACTACAACGGTGACGTATTACCTTACAGTATAAAGGATGGGTAAGAGGCCTTGTATCAAGGCTATCATTAGATAGAGGACTTGTGACAAGACTATCAGTGGGGTCTGTTTAAGGGCTCAATACGGGAATTCTCTAATATATTGGACATAGTTAACCCTATTTAACCTGCCCCAAAATGGCATGAATTATGTGCACTGGATAGTAGCCTAGTAGGAACTATATGGTGTGCTTATAATGAGACTCGTATGTAATGGTATTGGAAGTGGCACATCACTGGATAGCTTGGACATTCAGCTTTCTGAAAATGAGGATGCATTATCAATTATGCAAATCATATGCAAATTAGCTCATGAATAATTAATGAGCTTCTTGTTTAAAACTAATTTTTCATAAATCTAAGTCAGTATTTTGGCTACTTATGTTCAAAAAGTATATATTTTTAGGTTCTATTGAGGAAGTCAGTATAAATATCTCTTCAAATCAAAAGAAATTATTTTATTTGATAAACATTTCATAATTTTATGACAGTTTTTGTCCCAATTTTTGAGCTATATTTTGGCCTAAAATTGGACAAAATCTCATGGTTTCAGGCCATGGAAGCCATTAAATCATGCTTTAAAGATAGAAAAATTAGGTAAAAAGAATGGATTTCTATTTAGGGGTCATAAATCAACCATTCTGAGCACTGAATTTGATTTCACATGTCTAGATATTGTTTCTACAGCCTGAAAAAGCAATTTCGTGCCATATGGCAAGATTTTGAGCCCGTCAGGTTAAATAGGGTTAATGGAACACATTTTTGAACTTGAAAGCAATTCCTTTTTTTCCATTTTTTTGATCAGTTTTCTGTCAGTGATGAGCTACTAGGTGAATCTGTTGATCTGAACCTAAGAGATGATAAAGGGATTGCCCATCATCCCAATTCTAAAATTTCACTTTTTCCCACACATGTCTATTTTTATGTAATTGTTATAGGAACAGCTTGCCCGTACCAAGGAAGTTATAGGGGGGGAACAGGGTTTCTCCGCCATCTTGGATTGTCGCGCATGGAGGATGAGTTATTGTACCTCCGGCATTTTACGGCTCCGCGTGCAACACTTCGAGAGTCTTCGCAACGGATTAGCGGGAAAATTGGCGTACTTTAATCAGAGCAAGTCGCAATGCACGCTACATGAAATGCAGACACGGTTTGCGCGTGCCAACAAAATGCACACGATGTTTATGCGTCAGTTGAAGATTAAGGCGATCTGCCTGGATATCGGGTCAAATTCCGAATATATCCGGAGGTACAATAACTCTGCTCCATGAGGGACACAAGATGGCGGAAAAACCCTGTTCCCCCCTATAACTTCCTTGGCCCGTACAGACTTACCATAATACCACCGTGATTGTTTTCACAAAAACAAAGACAAGTTGAAATTAGAGTTACAATTGTCCATCTCTGAATTTATGGTTACAGGTATGGTTTCCGGTATCCATAAATTCCAGTCGGTAGCTGAATGACAGACACTGTTTCTTTGATTCAGCTTTATACAGGGTCAAATTCAATCCAATATAGTTGGATATTAGCACTATTTGAGGTGAAAAACTTAATAACAAAGAGCAACATGTGACGTCTTATAATTATCCATCCATTGATTCCAGAAATTGATGAAATGAAATAAATAATCAAGAATTGGCATTCTACACAAATTACATAATTGTCCTATGACATTGTAACAAGTCTACACTGATGTTAGTGTACCCAGCAAGCTAGCTGTATATGAGGGGCATTCAATAAGTTCATGACTTAAGATATAAAAAAGTAATACAATCTGATTGAGGAAACTCAATATTGACATTTTCAAGTAAATGTCTTCTCTCCTTTTAACTCTTTCGATCCTATAGAACGCCTGAGCGTTTCCAAAGGAGCTTACGAGAAAACGCTCAAGCGTTACAATTTGTATTGAGTGTGTATTAATTCAGTACTGAAACGGTTAATGTTTCACATAATTCTGCTATTTTAGAGGTTTCAGATAGTTGATTTTCACCTGAAATGTCAATGAACAGCAGTAAAGTATTTCTAATGGTTTATTCAGAGTGCTGTCGATATGCATCGATCGATGCCCAAGTAATAGCATGTGTAAAAGACTGCGCGTCGATGGGCATCGATCGATGGATATCGTCAGACTCTGAATAAGCGTGACAGGGAGGAGATGGATGGGTGTGATTTTTGTCTGGTGTTTGTTTTCAATGCTTTATTCTAAGCTAAGTAAGGGTTATTCAGAGTTTTGTCGATATGCATCGATCATTGCCCATTGACGTGCAGTCTTTATACATGCTCTGCACAAGGAATAGCATGTGTAAAAGACTGCGTCAATGTGTGTCATGCAACGTTGGCGCTAGAAAATAATTTAAGGGGTCCACTGGACCCTTTAAACATCCCTTTTTTCAAATTTAAGGGGTCCGATGGAATTTCAAGTGGTCCGACGGACCCTTTAACCCCCTAATTTTTCAAAATTTAAGGGGTCCAATTTGAATTTCAAGGGTTTTAGAAGATTTTTTACCATCATGCTAAGTATTTATTATAATTTAACAAATTTTCAAGGAGTCCACTTCAGAATGTACCATTTTGCAGTCAATTTTATTGCGTCCAATTGGACCCTTTACACTTCAGCTTTTTCCAAATCAAATGGGTTTTTTCATAAAAACCGCGTCAAAAAACGCGAAAACACGATCTAGCGCGAACGTTGGTGTCATGCGATGCATATCAATAGGTTCTGAATAAACCATTAGCCAGCCAATTTGAGTTTTGAGAAACATGAACATGAAGCATATATTTGCTCGAAACGTTCCATATATTCATCAACTAATTAAGATTTTACATAAAATAATTATATACTGCATAGCTATTAAACCTCCTTCTACCTCAGGACACAAATTTATTGAACGCCCCTTGTAGATTGAGGGCTCATCCACCTGCCTGTGTGCATCTCAGTGTCTGTCTACTCGTCAGTGGTTGCTAGCCGGCTGACTGTCACTTATTTCTTGCTGTCAGTTACCTTGTAGCAGGCACTCTGTGAGCTAAGGGAATGGCATAGGACTTATAACTGTCTACCAAGGAGTAAAGTGTGCATTGAGACGTCTTGGAACGAGTGAGGTGAGGTAAACAATGCTTTTGTGCAAGTTTATGTTTGATACTGTTTTAAGTTATTATTTCCATTCAAATAAATTATGTGATGAAATTTATCAACATTTTTGATTCATAGTTTTGGATTTACAACTTGTTGTTTAAACTTGGAATTATATTTGTCAGATACTGTTTTAAGTTATTATTTCCATTCAAATAAATTATGTGATGAAATTTATCAACATTTTTGATTCATAGTTTTAGATTTACAACTTGTTGTTTAAACTTGGAATTATATTGGTCAGATACTGTTTTAAGTTATTATTTTCATTCAAATAAATTATGTGATGAAATTTATCAACATTTTTTGATTCATAATTTTAGATTTACAACTTGTTGTTTAATTTGGAATTATATTGGTCAGATATTGTTTTAATTAAGTTATTATTCCATTCAAATAAATCATGTGATGAAATTTATCAACATTTTTGAATCATAATTTTGGATTTACAACTTATTGTTTTAACTTGGAATTTTATTGGTCTGATATGTGAATAATGATGTTAATTCCATTTCCAGTGATTTATCCATCTCTAGAGTAGGGATTTGATTTCTGTGTATATATTGAGATGATCAGCTAGCTGGAAAAATTGTACTTGTAAGTGAGTTGAAGAATGCCTTTAGTGCAAGTTATTTATCTTTGCTGTAATGGTGAATAACCTGCATGATGTTGATTAGCATTGCTGGTCTATGTTGGATGACTATCATGAGTGTCTGTTGAAACTTACAATGACATTGGTCCAATGTTTATGTCAATTTATTATGAAAAAAATGTTTGTTCCTCAGATATATCATATTTATGGATTTCACCAAGTTTACAAAGTGAGGAATTTTGAGAAAAATATTTTTTTCAATAGCTTTCAGATCTATGGAATCAAAAGCTTTACTGTTTGTTTTAAATTGAATCTGGTTAAATTTACTTATATTAAAGTAAAAGTACAATTTGGTATGTGTAAGCAATGTACATATGAACATTAAAAACAGTTATGCATTGTTAAAATGTTCAATTTTTCAAACCATTTATCTTTTTATTTTTGATAGCAATATAGCCCTTTCAGCTTCTTATGTGTTATAACATACCATCATCAGAACCCACTTTCATTTTTAGCCTCAGTGTGATTCAGCGCAAATGAATGTGCATTTTGCTAAAATTTTAATATATCTAATAACCATTTTCCCATCATAGAGACACAATATAGTTAGTAATGCATGGTGTAGGAATACAATGAAGGGAGATACCATTGCTGTAATTAACTTGAAATTGATGACAAGAATTGACTTACAATTAATAATAATATTGATATCTTTATTGAAGCTTCAAAGATCTCTCATACTAGTACTCTATACTTGGCCATATGAAAATAATGATGTGTTTCTCATCCCTTCCCTTGCTGTTTTTAAAGATTTCAAGTATGTGTGTTATTTTACACATTTACTGCATAGTTTTGTTGTAATGGAAATAAATGCTGAGGAGTACTTGATATTTATAACCACATTTCAAATACTGTCTTCAAGCATGGGGTAAATATTTTAAGGACCTTCCCAGTTTTTAGAATCATCATCTGAATGTGTCAACACAGCCTTGCAAATATTGATTTAACATAGGTATTCATCTGAATTTTTTTTAAAATAACAAACAATTAGGACCGCCAGAATAACGTAATATACCAATTGCACTTATAAAAATACTTTGCCGGATAGGACTGAATGAACATAATAAAGTGCTGCTTACTGTGATCAGAGCAAGTCACAATACACGCCCCAAGTTGAAACGCAGACACGGTTTGCGCATGAAACAAAAAGCACACGCTGTATACTGCTAAATATGTTCATGACTGTGTTGAACACACTAGTTATATTTTGCAAGGTGCGAAAATCAAACAACCAAGGAGGCCATGTGTTTAATCAGATGGCAGAAAATCAGTATTCCATAATAACATTAAGGTCGTGTTTATTCTTTTTGTGAGTAACCATATATTATGCCATATGTTTTCAGCAAGCATCCACTAGTTATTCAATATCTATTCTAATTTACATTGCAGCGCATATTTGAGGAGGAAAAATATGTATTTTATATTCAATAGGGATCATATAAATAATCCCAAAATATATGGAGTAGTTATCGATTTCTCATCATCAAACCTGCGCTATTATAAGAAAATACATTGGAAGCTATTGGACATGTTAAAGAGCGAATACTTGTCGCACCATATATATTATTGCCCATGAAAAAGTAAAAACAGACCCTAATTGTGCTAATTGCGCTAACAGATGCTGTACTTATCCTTCACAAAAAATATGTATAAGAAACACTGTATTTCTTTTCCTTGGCCTAAATTGTCCGCATAAAGGTATTGCATTCTCTTCCAAATGACTTGACGGTGTAATCAGGTGGCAAAGTGCACTTATAGACCCATCGCAATTCAGGCCTTAAAAATAAACAACATGTTTGACAGTGTGCCTTCTTTTTTATGCAATTTTTTAAAACTTTTTATTTGGAAAATTCAGTAATATCTGTTGTTGAAATATTATTGAGAACAATACCTTTTCTTTGAACTAGTATTAATTAAAAGCCCTGATAACCATTTTCTTTTGCAGCAAGAATTGTATTAGCTTGTGTTAGGAAATTTTTTGAAAACACAATAAAGCCAAAAAATATTTGTGTTGTTGACCTTTTGGGTATACAATTCTAAAGTCGGTTTGGTCGGTCAGGATTCTTATAATTTTTTTATTTTTCCTGGAGGAGATTTAAACCTTTAAAATCTCTAAAAGCAATGCATGGTCCCTAATTGGCCATGATCACAAATAGAAATTTCTATTTGTGATCATGGCTAATGCCTTTGATGAACGTAGATGGTTGAGATATATGTGATGATCTTGAGGAAACTTGGTGGTGGCACAGATTCTGGAACATGTTCCAGAATCTATGGTGGTGGCCTGTCAGAAAAGGTCAGACTTTTTACTGTCAAAATTACTGTCACATCGTGTCATGTGTGGAAATCTTGGATTGTACATGTCAATACAAATTGGTAAGGGGGTGCCATAAATGTGAAGTATTTGTTTGCAAATTCAGAGGTATATTCTAGCTGGGACTAGATATTTAATCATAGATCCGAGTCATAAATTTCACTAATGTTATAATGTATCTTTTAGTATATCGTTAGACAGAAACCTTTCATTAACTAACAAACACCTTTAAACTCTTTGAAATGTTATAAAGGGTTTAAATTTTCACCGTTTAAAATGACTATTATAATACCTAACAAAGCATTCTACGCTTACGAATTGTTTTGTCTTGGTGAAATCCTATTCCTTCATAGCTATAAGACATCAGAAATGCGAAGTGTTAGTTTTTATATTTTAGTGAAATGGGCCCAAGGTTTCAGTAATATTTGAAAATTAGTAGTGCCTCTTGCATCTTTTTTTTTTTTTGAGAATGGGGATGTGAAACATAATTTTTTTGTACTTGGCCTTAATTGATACAGCTTGGCTGAACAATCCGTAAGTATCATCTGGCTTCAAGACATTGTAGATGCAAAGTGTTTACGGTGGTATTTACATTTTAGTGAAATCGGCCCAGGTTCTAGTAATTATGAAAATTAGTAGTGCCTCTTGCATCTTTTTTTTTGAAAATAGGGATGTGAAACATAATTTTTTATACTTGGTCTTATTTGATACAGCTGGGCTGAACAATCCCTTAGTATCATCTGGCTTCCCCATACAGTCGTACCTAATATTCTATTGAAATGCAAAATTATCTCAATTCCAGGATTTTCTGTTTTTTTTTTAAATTTTCCATCATGCGGTGTAAATCTTGAAGAAATTTTATTTCTCTATTTTAGTATCAGAACACTGATTGTAAATGTCAACATGTTGTATGCACAAGACGCAATAATAACAGCAAATGTTAGAATAAAGTTAAACTAAGAATTTATATATATTGCCAGTCATGCACCTTTTTAACTTTATTAAAATGCAGTTGACAGTTAAATTGAAATATTCAACTATCACTTGAGCCTGGTCGGTGAGTGATCTGTCTGAGGCCATGCTGTACGGTAGGACGGCAGCCAAATGACGGATTCCGGCTGGAAATAGAATGACCACTGACCGATCACTTATCAACTGGAAGGAAGAGACCGATCACAAATGTCATTGGCTTATTGCAATGGAATGTTGTTTTAAGAATTTAAAAATTGGTCAAGTTTAAGAAAATTTAAAAATTGGTCCAGTTTATATAAAGGAGAGACAGGTCACAAATGTCATTGGTTTATTAAGTTGTTAAATCGATCCAGTTTTGGTGACATGTAATAATTACTGATGCACCGATAAGCCTTTTTTAACCGATACCGATAACCGATTATATAATGAAAGTATCGGCCGATACCGATAATTATTTCATGTTGAAAATGGTCTTGCACTAACACATCAATGCATTTTACTTAATAGAATGATTTAATGAACAGTTAATTGAAATACTGTTTGTGATGGTGTAAATACTTGCAATAAAATGCGAGTTTTTACTTTCTAAAATCTAAATTTGGTTTTTACGCCTTGTATTCTATACCTGTTTCTGACACATTTCCATTTACAATATATATAGTTTGTATAGTTAGCGCAGTAGTATGTCCCGGGCTTTTGGACCTCCTCTTTGAGGGGGAGCAGAGGGAGAGGTGAATATTGGGTGGGCGTGGCCTCTGTCTTCCGAATTTCAAAATGTCCTGTTCTCTGATTGGTTAATGAGCGCGAGGTAGAATTTTTATATACTGGTTTCTGATTGGTCAATACTGAGCATGCGCAGTACATTCATCAGTTACACGCATTCTGATCGGATGATTTGAATTATAGGAGTATTACAATTTCCGAATTTGCAAGAAACACGCGTGGCTTCTAATTTCAGAATTTCAAAATATTGACCTCTAATTGGTCAGTGAGTTCGTGGTACAAAGCTAGATATACATGTACGGGCTTCTGATTGATCTGATGATGTTGGGCAATCGTATTGGGTTTATGTGCTTTCTACCTGGGAAAAAGACGAAATTGATGCTTAATTTGAATGAAAAACAGGCCGATTTTGATGAGGTTTAATGAGGTGATTTAGTAGTTTGATGGATGGATTTAAACATTTATGGATTTGAAGGATCAGCTCAATTAAAGGATCAGCGGAATTGATAGATTTAACAGGGTTTTATATGGTTGCTATGGAAACTCTATGGTTGCTTTGGTAATCAAGAAATATTTTTGGTATAAGTTTGATTTCACGAATTCCGCAGTTCCGCTGGTTTAAACCGCTGGATATCCGCCGGATAAACCTGCAGAAATGCGGATTTCATGGATTTGATGGTTTCAACACAGCAATACCAGGGTCAAAAATTGGACGCGAATCTGATGATATGAGAAAAGAAAAATATGAAAAGTATGTCAACGAAGGGATGAGTGAAGAAGAAGCTAAAGAAAAGGCTCATGACAAGGTGATTTGGACAGTCAAGAAGAACTTTTTTGATCAGTATGCCACATTTTTGTGGAATGTAATTCACCTGGAAGACGATCATGTGAATCAAGATATCGTCACTGAAATTCAAGAAAAGGTGGAAAAGGGTATTAGTGAACGGAAGGCCGTTAGGATAGTACTAGCCAAACACAAACCCGAATTTGATGAATTGTTTCTGTACGAAAGCGATGACGAAGATGATGAGGACGACAACGAATGAGAAGAAGAAATGGAAGGTGTTGTCGGCGATGCCTGATTTAAAAGTCTATCTAAAACTATATAGAATGATATAAAAAAAAGAACTTTAATTCAGAGCTTTTTATTAATTATACTAAAATAATAATTTGTAAGTTCAAAAGGTGAGAAAAAAGCAGAAGAATAAAACATATGAGATAAATTCAGAACTTGTGTCAAATGTCTCTTTTTTATAGTGTGACGATTAATATAGGTCTACTCTATAAAAACAAATCAGTGGCATTAACGAATCTGGTGATTTTTGAATATTGAAGTTTCTCATGATTTTACAAATAAGTAAAACCATGACAAATCCATGAAATCCGCATTTCCGCAGGTTTATCCGGCGGATATCCAGCGGTTTAAACCAGCGGAACTGCGGAATTCGTGAAATCAAACTTATACCAAAAATATTTCTTGATTACCATAGCAACCATAGAGTTTCCATAGCAACCATATAAAACCCTGTTAAATCTATCAATTCCGCTGATCCTTAAATTGAGCTGATCCTTCAAATCCATAAATGTTAAAATCCGTCCATCAAACTACTAAAACACCTCATTAAACCTCATCAAAATCGGCCTGTTTTTCATTCAAATTAAGCATCAATTTCGGCTTTTTCCCAGGTAGAAAGCACATAAACCCAATACGATTGCCCAACATCATCAGATCAATCAGAAGCCCGTACATGTATATCTAGCTTTGTACCACGAACTCACTGACCAATTAGAGGTCAATATTTTGAAATTCTGAAATTAGAAGCCACGCGTGTTTCTTGCAAATTCGGAAATTGTAATTCTCCTATAATTCAAATCATCCGATCAGCAACTGATGAATGTACTGCGTATGCTCAGTATTGACCAATCAGAAACCAGTATATAAAAATTCTACCTCGCGCTCATTAACCAATCAGAGAACAGGACATTTTGAAATTCGGAAGACAGAGGCCACGCCCACCCAATATTCACCTCTCCCTCTGCTCCCCCTCAAAAAGGAGGTCCAAAAGCCCGGGACATACTATTTAGCGCTTGTTAGTTCAGCTATTATAAGGTATCTTTTGACCTACGCGAATGCGCTATTATAATAGTATGTCATTTGATTATGAATAACATACAAGTGCTAAAACCATCTATTAATAACACCAAATCAGTTTTAAAGAAAACATATTTCTCTCTGTTTTTCTGCATAATATGGTTAGATTAACTAGTTGTTTACTTAAACTAATTATCGGTTGATATTGTTGGTAATTCTGTGTTTTTTACCGATGTACCGATTCACTGAGAACCAATAAGGCAATTATCGGTCCCGATTGGTGCAACCCTATAAGCATTAACACCTGCATATTACCTGAGTATAATCAATTGTTTATGCTATCCATAAAAGTATACTTCTGAATCTTAACATCTTTCATTTTAAAAGGTTTGATATCTACTTCCCTGTATTTGGAATTTACATTTATTATTGTTTCAAATAAATTTCGGACATGAGCATGATTTCTGAACGCAGCCACCGCGTATCCACAGGTTATGACAAGAACGGGACATCGGGAAGTACGCAATACCGTTTCCAATCAGTAATCCACAGTGCCGCGACATCGCGCGTGCTTGGAAAGCGTTGGGTACTTACGTAAAATGCACACGCTAAATATTGTGTTACGCAAGACTCACTATTTTCGTGTCCGAGAATTATTTGAAACAACAATAAGTGTTTTTATTTCATATGATTATTATTACGCCTGCCACATATGACTCTGTTTGGAGTCTTTACAAAAGTCAAGAAAAGTCTTTCTGATATTTTGATTGGGATTAGCAATCAAACCAGTCTGCCACATGACTCTGTTGCAAAAGTCAAAAAAAAAGACCGCTATTTTGATTGAGGTTTTATGAGACTCTGTGGATAAATCAAATGTGTCTGTATTTATGTTATCATAAAGTAGATGCTCAGGTGCAGTGGATTTTAGTGTTTAATAACATTATAGATCATCCAGTTTGAAGGTAATTTAGAAAGCTAGTGTACATAGGAGTGAGACATGTTTAAGAGTAATTTTGAAGTAATACAGAGACATTTATAAGCGTATGATAATATTAAAAAGAAACATCTTGGTGCGCTACACAGAGAAAATATACACAAACGATATCATTAACCCTAACCCTCCTCAGTCCAACAAAATCCAACAAGCAAAAATCAAGAAATTCGCCTAAGTCCAAATACGTCATAGATCGGGGTTACAGATGGGCACGAAAGTGCTGCCATGGCAGGCCATACTCGGTGGCTTGCCATAGGTGGACATTGGAACGGGATGCGAGAGGTCAAGGGTTCAA
>JXSR01S006425.1:22065-32448 GCA_000969725.1 Ophiothrix spiculata
CAAACTATAATATCTTTTTTACTATATGAATCATATTTTTGGCGCAATATGTCATGTCAACTAAAAATGAGGTAAACACTCAACTAAATCCAATTTGCATATTCAAATCAATTCAAATTCGAAAGTCAACTGATTTTATTTGCTGAAATCATTCCATCACATGCAAAATGATTAATATGTTGTTCGTTTCTAAAACTGACAATAAAATAATTCAACAAACATTTACAAAATATCAAAAGGTAAACCAACAGTATAAGGTGATTGTACATGAAATCGAATCAGGCCAATGCAAGAAAAGAGAGCTTTAAGTCCCTCTAGAGGAGGAATGTTTACTGGAATATTATTATACACGCAACTAGAATATCACAGAACATGTACTACTCTTTAATGTAATTTAACAGAGGAAACCAATATAGCAGAAACTACTAACAATAACTACGCTGACTACGCTAATTTTCTGATAATATCCTTGAAAAAATAACAAATAAGTAATCTACTTTGAGCAACAATAAAGATTTTGTAATTTTCATTTTCTTTTCTGAATTTGAAAACAAAAAATAAGCAAGAATACATTAGATCTGTTCAAATTTTTCACAAATGATCTCATTAAAAGACAAAGGTTTTGGTTCCCAATAGTTTACAATATTGTAATTGACATTGACATTAGGTCTTTTCAATGCTTCGTAAATTATTTCATTAAAATACAAAGCTTTTAGTTCACAAAAGTTTACAAAATTGTAATTGACCAAAGATGTATCAAATTAATCTTACAGCACTAATTAAAGAGACCCTTCAATCCAATTATAGACAGGTTAATTTTCTTAAGACGAAAATCAAAAGCAAAGCAACCAGGTTTTTTTTTTACTTTCGCTTGTGTAAACACAAAAGAACTATTACAGATTTCAAAGTATCAAGTGGGGATAATCTATACTTATACGGAATCAGTGATAGGTTAACATATCAATATTTTAACAAATGCATTACAAAAATTAGAGCTATTATATATTGCATGTGAGTTTCTGATTAATGACATTGACATAATCAAAGACTAAGGTGTGAAACTAAATTATGCAAAGGAAAGCCATCCACGGTCCCTAAGCTCCTTTATAACGGTTTCTATCTGAAGTAATATATGCGAGGAGGAATCCACACCATGTAGCTCATTAGTTGCAGTAAGAGTGATTGAACTGTGACTGATTTACATAATTACAGTAATTTTAAAGTATTTTTTGTGGGATTTTACTGAAGAAGAAGAAAAAGAAGAAGAAGGAGGAGGAAGAAGACGAGGGGAAGAAGAAGAACAAGAGCAAGAAGAACAACAGCAAGAAGAACAACAGCATCGACTAAAACACAACAAAAGCAAACACAAAATATTGGTTGTAAACAAAAATTAGAACGAGTGGTGAAAGATAAAAAAAAAAGAAAACTGACAAAGTGGTGATGTTATTTGCCGTTATTTGGACCAGGACACCCGTCATCTTGTCGTTCGAGCACTGCTCCTTTCACGTCTTGATTACGGCAACGCTCTACTGTATGGCGCCAATGTACATGACCTCAATCGTCTTCAGTCTCTACAACACCGTCATCTTCTCAGCTTCCAGACTGGACAGTCCTCTCCCATTTATGCAAACTCTTCACTGGCTACCAATCACAAAACGGATTCAATTTAAAATATGTCTTTATGTGTACAAGTGTTTAAATAACTCTGGTCCTGAATATCTGGCTGATCTGCTTGCTCACAGAACATCTGCAACTGATAGGACTCTGCTCTCAGTTCCCTCCACTAGGATTCGTGCTGGTGAAAAAGCCTTTTCAGTTGCAGGTCCTTCACTATGGAACTCTCTTCCTCAGCATATCAGAACTGCAAACTCTACTGTTATTTTTAAGAAACTCTTGAAATCATATTTGTATTAATATTGTATTTGTTTTTTGTTTTGATTGATATTTCCTTGTATGCCATGTTTTCTGCGCCTTGATCAGGTTTCTGGATATTGCGCATTATAAGAAATTTTTGTATGTATGTATGTATGTATGTATGTATGTAAAACTCTCCCCCATGTCGATATTTTTTGTGACCAACCCATAACTGGTGATATGTTGGATTGTGGAATGGATTTTAATTTCATCAATCATCGTAGGCCTGATCTGCTTGTTTGTGATAGGCAGACCATGAAATGTTTCATCATCGAAATTTCATGCCCTTTTGATGCCTTCATTAACACTTGTTACACAACCAAATTCGATTATTATCAACCTCTCAATGAACTCATTAATGTGTCTACCACATACTCATGCAAAACCGTGGTCATCATTGTTGGTAGCCGGGTACCATTCATAACAGAGTTACTTCGGGTTTGAAAATGCTCGATGTGTCTAACAAGCGATGCAAGGCTATTGCAAAATACATCAGTGTAAGTGCCGCCATTGGTTCAAACATAGTTTGGTCGAAGCGTGCTCGCCACGTTTTCGCTAACTAAGTTTGCTGTGTTATGCGGTTGCCTTGCGATCGTTTCCATTTTCTTTGTTTTTTGTTTCTCTCATTTATATGATTGTTGGTTAATCACATAGACGCTTGTTATAATGATATTTTTTGTTATTTGACAGTGTATGATTGATACAATAAAATACTCGAAATATGTATTTCATGGCGTTAAAGTATCTCATATTAACTGGCAATACCTTAGAAAATGATATGGCTATTCAGTGATGTAACCAGTGGGTGGGGGACAGGGAGGCTGGATCCCTCCCTCCTGCCAGAAAAAATGTCTGCCCCCCCCCCCCGCTCCCCCAATGAAATCAATAAAAGTACAGAGTTTCCGTATATAGTACATTTGTAATGTAACTGTTCAAAATTTTACCCTTTTATGGGTTAGCTTTTTAAAATTTTCCTAACATTTGCACCACAATGGCGCACATTTTGGCAATGATTTAAGAAAAAAACTCTAATTTTGCACAAAATAATAATTTTTTAATGAATTTTAGCAAAAATTTGATGATTTGAATTTGGATGAACAAGAACTCTTTTGCCCTCCTGCAAAATTGTCTTGCCCCTGCTCGTACCCTTGACTGAAAATTTCTTGTTACGCCACTGAGACTATGCTGAACACCTGTGAATAAATGACATGAGCAGATGAAACATGAATTTTTAATCAATTACTAATGCATTTTATATAACAATCTTGCCGGAAGAAACATTCTATTCACGCGAGTACGTGTCCCTCATTTTATATTCAAAACATTAGATCAGTTATTCGCAACGACTTAAGTTCAAATGCATATATGATTTTTAATGAATTTATAATATAAATTATTTAGCAGTAACAATACAAAGTGTATGGAACCAATTTTAGGTGTCCCCGAAAATAATAACGTGTAGAAAAATGATCAATCGAATGAACAATAATAAACTTTACCTATGTAGATGCTCCAGCAATTACGATATCAATTATTGATTGTTTCCTGAGTTATCGTCTGGTTATAATTACCTTTGTAAGAAACACATTTGCAAAAAATATAGCAAGTACACTTTTGTTTATGTATATTACTTATATAATTTGTCCAATTCTTTTCCAATAATTACATAAACTTAAATTAAAATTTATGTTCTAATCATAATTTTGTAATTTCTGCCATGAATTGATTGACGTGATCTTCATAAACAAGCGGGTACGGCAATATATAATGCTAATAGTAATATAAGGCAACATACTCTACAAATGAAATCATCAATCAATAATGAACCATGCTTAGAGACTTTCAGAAGTCAAGTTAAGGTCCGTCAAAAAGTTGTCACAGAGCAAGCGTTAAATTATCAGTAAGCAAAATGTTATGTGAATGGTCCATAAAACAAATAATGATCTTTTATATTTCGATGATTTTCTTGAAATGAGACTTTACAGATATTTTGAAGCAGACATAATGATTGTGAATCTGCAAAAAAAAATGCTACTAAAATGCAAAATTGAATATATTTTCACTTACAGCGCATTACGAAGTTTGCATCATTTTACGCGACCAATGATTTGACAAGAACTCTTCTAATGTCAACATAATGATACACACTATTTTTTCCTTGAGAGGTGATAAACACATTAGTCTAGGTTACGGAAGCAACCCGTACACATGCGAACAAGAGTATTCATATTCATGTTAAGCGTTGATCTTTGGGCGGGTGTCCTTCCTTATATGAATGTCTTTCTAACGTTCCATTTGACATTACCCAATCGTTCACTACATAACACCACAAAATGCCATTTAAGTGGTGCTGCGCCAGGCACCTGAAGTATTTCGATGTGATTTGCATATATAATGTGCATACAGAAGAGAAATACAGGCGTTATAAAAACAAATTTAAAATCTAGAACAGCTGAGCCCTGGTTCTCAATGGCGGATGAGAATGTTATCCAAAAGGCGACAAGAAAAGGAAACTGATAATGTCAGGGTAATTGCCTCATCTAATTCCGTTGGTATAGATATAAAAGCATATATGTGTACCGCCGCGGCAAAAGGGTCCAGTTGTCGACTCCTACATGTTGCTCATTGTAGCATATCTGATGTATACAAATACCATACATTAGATATGCTACAAGGAGCAACATGTACGAGCCGACAACTGGACCCTTTTGCCGCGGCGGTACACATATGTTATGGAGATGTTGTGAACTAGTGGACTGATATTATCGATGCATACCATTACCAGCACAATAAATACACTTTGCTTGATTACTTCATTTCTATAATAAATATAATACAGCATACATGGCTGCAGTTTCATTTACAGTATTAACGAACAACAAAACAACACCGATAATAATGTGGCTAATGTTTTTAACGCACATTGTATGAATCGAAAAATGTTAAGAATTTGTTAGTTTTCAGATAATTTACTTACAAACTTGACAGTGCACACATTTTATATTATTTTGCAAATGTTCAACCATATTGTGTGGAAAATACGTACTTTTACCATTGAGTCAATCACATGTCATTTCCTTAAGATATCCAGAGATTAAGCCATGTGCATAAAGATCAATTATTTGTTTAAAAGAGTGAACGGGAAAAAAAATTCTAAGTACAACATTGCCTAACACCTTTCATTGAACTCCATTGCATTTTTTTTTTCGATGACCGTGTGAGAATATGAAATGGCATGTGTTTGTCAAATACAAATATTATAAAATGAACTTAATCGAATTAAAAAAAGCATTATACCAGAATATTTATGACTTTTTAAAATAATCTAAGCATTACATTTTTTCCAAATTAATAGCATTATCTCATATGTGTTTGGCTTTCTATACACTGAAAACCTAAACTGGTCAGTGTGACTAACTTTAAGCTAGTCCAGATGGTACGCGTCTAGACTAGCTTTAAGTTAGTCAGTATTGCTTGACTAACACGGATGACTAATTTAGCCTAGTCCAGCATGATGGACTAGTCTCATTTTAGTTGCTTGACTAGTTTTAAGTTAGTCTGTTGACCAGCTTGACGTTAGTCCAGCAAGCTGGACTAGTTTAGGCTAGTCGCTTGACTAGTTATTGACCAGTTTTAAGTTAGTCCAGATGGTACACATCTTGACTAACGTTAGTCCAGCTGGATGGACAAATGTAACACTAGTCCAGCTGCCTTGACTAGCTTACTCAAACTAGTCGATCCCAAATAGCTAACCTCAAGCTAGTCCAGCCAATTAGACAAACCTAGTGCAATATAATATACCTGCTATAATATGCATGCCATACATAAATAGCTATAATTCGTCGTACATGTTTTTTGAGTAAAGTATCTGTATATTTTTAAATGATGGTATTCTACAATAGTAAAGCATGAAAGAAATTGTATTTACATCAAAACATTACACTGTTTTCTGCAATAGTCCTTACTACGTATGAATTAGCATTTCCTCTCCATACAGCAATTCGATACACACGGGGGACAGACAAACCATCAAGTGCTCAAGATGTCACTTCCGTCACACTGCCCCTAAGCAAACACTTTGAACCGACCAGATTGATTGCTACTTCATACGATATATTCTGTATGGTATTTTATATGGCTTTATAAAACAGCCTTTATATAATGATCCATCATGTCGCCGGATCAATTCAAGTATACATTTTAATGTTAATGCTTTTGAACTTTTATAAAGTAACTTGCTTGTTATTCATTAAAACCTTAGTGCAGGTGGCAAGAATAGATTGAAGGGAAAATACTTTTTGATTAAATCTTTACCAGCAAAATACAGGTAGCAGATATTACAACTCTCCTCAAGAATATGATAACTCATTTTTTATTATGTTATTTCTTTTAGCGCATAATTAATTATCAATATTCATATTAAAGATAAAATTGTGGCATGTTAGACTATTATTCATTAAGATAGCATAACAAAACATTTCTAGAAGGCTCCTCAAGTGATATCACATTCTATCGAAGTCACTACAATCGCTTGTAGAGAGTAACAAACATGAATCATATTCAAAAGCAAGTGTATTCGTTTTCATCTTATAGTACTCATCCGATTGTTATTAACAAGCGATTCCTATATTCTATATCGTAAGTCATAAATTATAAATATCAAGCTTCTCAAGTGCTACGACATTCTATCCAAGTTACTACAAACGTCTGTTGAGAGTAAGACACATTAATCATATTTAAAGCTTTTAGGACTATACATGGCTGAACACGACCTCTTTACGTCAACTCAATTTTTGCATGATTAATTTTTTAAAACATAAATAATTGAAATCCGATGTGCACTCTGTACGAACACCACCGCAATATAATTCAAAATTGACAACAAAATTGGATTGGAGACCTAGTTCAGAAATAGGTTTTAATAAAGTGTGAAACATTTTGCCCAAGGTTGCATTTAAAATGGCACATATGTACGGCAACAATACCAAAGGTTTGAACGACGAAAGAGTCTGTCTATTTTCGACATAATACCAAACCTATATCAACAAGCATTGCAAACAACACGCGCCTTTATGAGATATGCTAATAGAAACATTCTAATTAAATTATTTTTGCCTTTTATAATGTTATTTTATGTAGACTGCTATTGAATGCTTTACCTGGGAGCAATCAATTCTATTATCTTCACCAATGCGTACCTTGTCTGTTTAAACGACTATATTGATCATTTTGCTTTAATGTGTTTGTACAGTCTTAATACAGATTCTTGATAACCGAAGCTTACATTGATTGACAAACCATGCTATTTAGGATCATGGTTGAAAATTCATAAATTAAAGAATAACATGTGCAAATCTTAACAAATGCGATATACTGCTATAAAATACTTTAACAGCCTTAAATATGTTGCATGGTCAAAATTTAAATTGTTGTATGCAAACTACTTTGCAACATTGGTTTTCGTTGTTGAGAATCAATAGCATTTTAACATACGTTAATTCATCATTATTAAAAATAGATTCATAATATTGGGTTATGTAAGACACTAATATACTTACAGTTGTATGCCACATACAATACAAGTAACTGAAATGTTTTGATCTTAGTGACGGGAAGCTTTGAGGCTGATTCCCTGAGGTATAATACATGCAATTTACACATTCAAGTTAAAGTTAGTACTTTGCGAAACCATGAAATCCAGTGGTTAGAGGTTGTGTAAAAGTAAGTGTTATTACCCATGTTTGTGTTGACAAAGTTACATCCCGTTTTCAGGGCTTAAAATAATTTGTATTTATATTAATTGTATTCAAATGTAGTCTGCTAAATTTAGCTTCCATGGTGGCAATTTTTGAACGTGTATTTAGTAACAAGCGACCTAAATCAACACTACATTTAATAAAGACGAGAGGAGAATTGTTATTGCAGTTACAGTTGCCATGGTATTTAAGCCTTGAGAAATCTATACTTGATTTGATGATTTAAAATGTTCAATGTATAAGAGAGTAAATAGATTGTATAAAAGACACTTGTAAACTGTTGGAATATATCGAATTTTCATAACTAAATCCTCAATTTCATGTGGACTAACATAGGGATTGTTAACAGTTGTCAAGCTTTCTGCTATATTGAACACACATGTTATTCGTTATTCATATCTAACATTGACCGGCTAACTGAGTACAATGCTTTCCATATTTAGACTCGTATGACATCAATCAAACTGGTTATTGAGAATGTTATTTATTTATACATGTTCTCAATAGCATGGTGAAATTGAAGTATGTTATGTTCATATTATGGAACGTAAATCCTTGAGTCAATCTTAAATAACAAATGGCCGTCAGTTTTTCTAATATGTTTTTTCGAAAATAATCAGATGCAAAATTCTTAAGCGCCAATTAAGTATTCTATTTTAAATCTGAAAAGTTGAATAGAGCTTAACATGAAACTAGTTTAACAAGCGATTAGTTTATTTCAATTGAATTAGTTTCGTTATCCATACGGTGGTAGTCCGTTTGGCACACGTTCAGTATATATGTGAAACGCTTGTACGTACGTAGTCATTATCTATAAGGTTGGGCAAAGCTTCACCCAATGTGAGATTAAGAACGGGCATTTACTCTGAAAAACTGGCATATGTCACCTCAACATTTCCGGTTATTTTGCTTAAATCCTTTAATAAGATAATATACTGTATGTAATCTTTGCATGAGATGTAATCCTTGGTTTTGTGTATACGTTTATTTTTGGATCTGCGTTTTTTATATATTTTTCACATATGTCTACAATTGACACAAAAGTAATAAAAACAGGATCTCACGAGGATATTATAATATCCGATTGTAGATTATTCTTAGATTCTGTCATATTGAAATATTTATAGATAGATTATACCTTTTTGATTGCAGTTATGTAGCTTGTGAGGTCATCTCAATCCAATCTCTTTATCCAATGTTGTGGCATTATAAAACTAAATATGGGTAATAGAAGCAATTGAAATATGTTTGAAATATGACACAAAAAGTTTTATGTCAGAGCTAGTCTTTGAAATTATTTGCTTTGTCTATTCAAAGATAATTAGAAATATATAACATCCACAAACAATTAAAGAAAAGTAAACAATGATATTGATAAAATAAATTGAGCATATTCCTGCAAATCGAGTGAAATTATTTGAATACAAAAATCAGTTTTAAAGTTCATGTTTAAAAAGTGATATGATTAATACTTTATATGATAAGAAATAAAAACATGTTCTTTCTGATATTGTTAATAAACTGCAATGCGTATGAAGTAACAATAACATTTTTATTAGAAACGTCATGACACTTTGTATTTGTACTGTAGGAATAAGGGACGTTTGAACACATTCGTGTGAAATATGTTGAGTGTCCTGTTTGAAACAACACTTTATATATGACAAAGGCTGGCAACGATGAGATGTCATATGAATATCTTAGATGGTTCGATTATAAAGACTTATACTTTGGTAATATTACTCACGTAGTGTATTATTGGTTAGAGATGGTTAAGGCCCAGACATACTAGTTCTTCAATGAATTAGATTTAAATAAATCGAAAATGGTAACAGTTGGTCCTCAGACAATTCTATAAAGCAGCTGTTCTTTACATAGTTCTACCTTCCCCGAGTTCTATCCTCCCGGAGTAAATACAAAATCCTAGGGTGGATTCAAGTATTTAGAAAAGCCAGATAGTAATAGTATAAAAATTGTAGTACAAATGTATTACAAAAAGTCTTTTCAGTCAATTTGTTTTTGTTGTTTGTAACAGCGCTTCAAGATACAATATATACTTTACTGTACTTATGGCTAGGCTAAATTTGCAGATTTTATCAACTACGCGTAAACCACAATTAAGATTGACAAAGAAGCATATTGAAATATAAGTCAAATACCTTGCTTATCACTAACAGTACCAATATAATAAGGCATCGATCAAAAACGGTAGGTTAAAAAAAAAGTTTTATTTCGTTAAGAAGTTAATTTTTAAAAAATAATTTTTCTTAATTCTCTACCGAAATATTCGGACAATAATAAATGTTAAAGAAAATGTCGGACTTAACGTGTGCGGGAACTTTGGCAACTTAAGCGATAGTAATGAACGTTTGGTTCTAAGTTAAAGCATAACACACAGAATATGTTCATAAAGCGCTTTTATGATAATTTTGTATTCTAAGTTTATGCGTCGCATGGTATAAGAACACAAATATTGAGAGCCCTTGTAATTTTGAAATCCGTCTTACGGTTTTTAGATTGAAATGCATTATCTTGGTTATTTCTTAAAAACAAAAAGTTATAACTAAATTGAACTAGTAACTGGAAACACCATGATGTATAAGCCGAAAACCTGAGCTACCGAACACATTGCCCACGTTGATGCGTATACATACTGGAGAGTTTGCGATCATCCAGAACGCGAACGCGAACGTAAACGTGAGTTCTATTGAAA
>JXSR01S006428.1:18352-35225 GCA_000969725.1 Ophiothrix spiculata
TTTTATAACGTTTTTGTTGTTGTTGTTGTGTTTACATCTTACTTAGTGAAATATTTATGAGGTATAGTAAAACAAATACAACATGGATTATTTCGGGCAGTATTGAAAATTCCTGATCCCTCGGTGTTGGATCCGTCAGTAATTTTCAATACTTCCCTCTATACCATGTTGTATTTGTATACTATCACACTTTCTTGCTACTATCTTAAGGCAGATCTTTTTAAAACTTCAACAGCATTCTGGGCATTCATGAAATGCTGCTTTAGACCTCAAACATTTCATGCGCACAATTTTGACCTGATGTGCTTTGAAAATATTGCGCTAAGTATGACAATGGTTACTTTGTCTTGTTGGTCATAATGACATATTGTAATTTGTAAACAGTTGGTTTTATTTTTTCTCATGAATGACCATCACAGCAATATGCAAATGTGTTGTGCTACACTGCAACAACTCAAAATTGCAAATTCGTGGTCACAATGACACAGCTGCACAATACAACTGGATTTCTCCGCCCTGGGTTCTCCACACGGGAGTGTCAAAGTTAGATGATCTAGATGAATGTGCATTTCCTAAGTTACAGATTGTGTTCACACAGTCACACGTCAATCTGACTTTACTACCATGGCGCATATTGACACCTTTGGGTGTGTGTGTGAGTGGAAATAACGCACCTACGCGTACTTACAGTACACGCGCAGTCACTTACGCTAGTGTGATCGTTTGCTGAAGTCCAGTTTAATCTAGATGTATCTAGATGTGCGAAGTATAGATTGATTTGCCCGTGTGGAGAGCCCCATTGTGACATACAACTCTCTGAAATTGTCTTCACAACTGCTATCTTTTGCCTGGTGTCTTTTGCCATTGACACACATAAATAGCATATTGTTTATAGTTTTGAGTTTAATCAGAATTGTGGAAGATATGACACAATTTTCAGCTTATTCAGCAAAATTCTGTATCTTACCAACTAATAAAACAGACATTCAGAAGGAAATTTATTGCAACCCTACAGATGGGAAATGAACTGTATAGGCCATAAATGTCAAGTTTTTAAACTTCCTGACCTAAAAATTATGAACACACACTCATTATAGTCCATTTTTAGAAGCTTATTGACTAAACAACAAGGTTATAGTACTTTGTCAAAGAGTGGATGCTTGTTGATCAAATGTGTCAATTGTCTGCCCTGTGAATGGCTGCGATAATCCTGTCAGTTCTAGTTGTGTCTTTCACTGACTCATCTCACAGAAGATCCTGGGGGTCACTCCACACACCCGCATACACAAAGAGCATTAAAAAGGGTCTGATTTTCACTAATTGGCATCATCAATGTGTTTACCAAACACAATCATAATTAGTGTCATCAAATTAGCATGTGTCTGACGGCATTCAGGGGTAAAAATTTACAATGTAACATTGGAAAAAGTATGTTTCAGGTTCCACCAAAAACTTGATCCTAACCATGACCTGACCCTAACTCACAACATACCTTTACCCTTACCCTAAACCATAACTCTAAAATTTTGGACCTTAAGTATACTTGGTTCTTTCAGCTATTTTGTACCTGTTCCCCATCCGGGTCCCCATCACTTCCACAATACACAAAATTTTGTAAGTCTCACTATTCAGTGAAAAATTTGCAGTTCCATTTATGTGACCCAGGGTGGACTTTTGTGCCTTACACCATTGAAGGCTCGATTTGACTTTTTAAAAATATGTATGTGGATTCTTTGCATAGGATGATGTATGTTGCTGGGTATTCACTTATGTGCCAAGTGGCCCCCTCCCCCTACTTTCTGTCATCTTGACAGTTTCCATATTGTGTCCTTCCTGTTTTATGGAATTGCTGCTGCCTTCTGGTGCCAAGACTCACAAACTTGTACCTTGAATTTCAACTGACATCATGCAGGAATTGTGTGGGTACAAATCAAATAAATACATGTCAAATGTACAGATGAGTAAATGCTCAACAAGTTGTATGTGACTACTCCTCAAGACATGTATTGCCATGTTTGCAAGTGCATCTGCATGTCTATCATTGCTTTTGCATAGTTCTCCTATTTGCAGGTTCAAGTTAAATGACAGAGTACAACACAAGGTCTCTAAAGTCACGTGAAGAAAACCTTTTCATTTTTACACGTCTGGTGCGCCGAGGTTAAAGTTCAAACGCAACTCACGCGATTTTCGTGAGTTCGCGCGATTTGTCTGTTCCGTTACTGTGTGACTTGATGGTCGATTTGATTGGTTTCTTATTCATGCACGGTGTGATTTGGTCCCCGTCCAGAATGAAAAGGTTTTTTCAGATGACTTTAAACATCTATGGGTTGTTTAGTTCTTTCATTCATTCATAAATATTTTGAATTTTCAGGGGCGTAGCGAGGGTGTCTGGCGCCCGGGGCAAGAAGTGAAACTGGGCCCCAAATTATGAGTTTTTTGCAGTAATATTTGCTTATCTAAAGCTAAAAAGTAAGAAAATCTTAGGGGCGCGCGGAGCGCTCAACAATTTAGCCTTTTAAGGCAAAAATTGGTTAATTTCAGCAGTATGTCCCCTGTTGTTGGTCCAATTATTTTTCATGTAGTGGCGATTTGGCGCCCCCTAGAGGTGGCGCCCGGGGCAACTTCCCCCCCCCCTGCCCTCCCCTAGCTACGCCACTGTGGGTTTTCTTCTTCTCTTTTGGATTATACAGCTTTAGACATTCTTTCATGAAGAATTTTGTTTGATCATCCTAGCAGCTTTCTTTTTTCCAATAGTGTAATCGTTAGAAGTTTGGTTCAATTTGGTGGTTGCATAGCACCTGCTACAACCAATGACTGCATGAAATGTCCAAGAACATTTCAAAGTGTTCTGTGGAATAAAAATAGTGTTATTTAGTAAATGCCGGAATGATGCAAGTATATTGGATAAATGAGGATGGCATTCAACCTATGGGCAAAACACACAGACTTATTCAAAGCATTTTTTGGTTCACTGCTACAGAAACAACTACCTCATCCGCAAAGTTTTTGGTATTTAGCAATATCCATTCAGCGCTTAGTAATATCTGGCTTGCGGAAATACGTTGTTAGTGTAGTACATTATATCCTCACCCAACCTGAACCCCACAAGAACTGAATGGCATATTAACACTAATAACAATGGCCCCCTTCCTCAGTTAGTTCTGTCATCGGGTCTTTAATCCTAACCCATATCCCAGACCTATATCCTAGTCAAATCCTTTACCTAAATCCTGACCTCAAATATCCTGGTGTAAACCAGAAGAACCATATTATGTTAAACCTCATTTCCTAGATAATTCTATGCCCTAAATTTCACAAGCTTATCCACTTTTAAACCGACTTAGAAATGACATTTTCTATTGAGAATTATGTACTTGATCTCAGAAGAGCACTGACTTATGACATATATTTGCTAAGAGCTACTTTATATTCTGCAATAACTCATGATTTTCTTATTTTTTCCTTTTTCCTAGTAATTTCCATGGACCTGTGACAAGCAGTTTCTCAGTCCTATGACGCAAACTGTTATCAATGGAATATCAGTCACCTGTTTCCTTGCTGTTATGTGGAATTTGTCCCTTTCATCACTGTCATGAAGAGTAAGTGTAATTGATTTCAGAACGTTTGATCAACTTGCAAACACCTCAAAGCCTCTGCAATTAACTTATTGAAAACTGATTTAGCCAACACGCCCAAATGATTTTTTATTGACAAATTGGTTCATATGGATCTCTTGGCATTCTGGTTTGTTAAGAAAGTTTATTATTTCAAGCTTCCAGAAGGGTTGAACCCAGGACACCAAGTCAAAATTAGCCAAAGAATGATGTATTACTTGAAAAATATAAAAAGATACATAAATCTTTATTAATTTATGGTGCTTTTGAAATCTTTCAATTTAGATTTTTGGTTGGTTTTTTTTCACAACTCTCATAAATTTGTATTAATGAAATGTTTTTTGTTTTTGTGAAGATACCTAAGCACGCATTTGCTGAGTAATGGTAATCTTACTCTAAATATCTAAATATATTTGCGATTCTCAAATACAAAATTATCTAAAAGCTCTCAATTTCATAATGTTATAAATTTAGCTGAAACTATGAATATATATGGAGTTTTGATACAATCTCAAAAATGAAACCAAAGTTTAAATAAAAACAATCACACCATGCATCTTGAGCTGACTCACTTCCAGTCTTCGGGTATCATGCCATTCATGTAAAGAAAGGATGAGTGATCAAACTTGACCTTTTTATTTCTTATTATAACTTTATTGTGATTTTATCTTCATGTAAATCTGTACAAACTTAGGTTACATTCATACTGATTCATTGTTAAAAGAATTGTTTTACTTTCTAATATTAGGTAGAGAAAGTATGAATTATTCATAGCAGTAAGAAGTAAGTGTCAGTTATGATGTGTTCACATTAAAGAAAAGCTTAACAGATAAGCAAGTTTTGCCAATCCTAACAATGCAGTCGGATTTGTTTTCCACATACAGGTACTTCTATTATTTTATTTTATTTATTTAATTCTTATTTTGCCTGGGGAAACCCCATCAGTGATATCACTGTTTTTCAGGGGTGCCCTGGGGTCAAACATAATATATGAAAATCATTAAAATAAATAAATTAAAAACAATGTACTACATACATATAAAACATTTAAGATTGCACAATAAGTTCTATAATTATCCAAATATAAAAGTGGAAGTGAGTCCAGCTGAGTTCCCTTTAAAAACAACATACATCATTATTAAACTCACTCATAATATTGACATAAAAAACAACTCGTGCATATCTCCAAATGCAGTCTCTAACATATGGATACTTCTATTGATCCTGCATCACCTTGTAGGTCAATATTAAAATCACCCATAATGTATACTTGTTTGATAAATTACGCATATCCCGAAATGTAATCTGATTTGATTCAAACATCTGGGGTACATTAAATCATGCTTTATCAAGTGCATATATATATATGGATATAAAGTTCAAAGTTCAATTAGTTCATTTTCCCAAATGCAGTCTGACTTGTCTCTAACATACTAATACTTCTAATATATCCTGCATCATCTTGTGGGTCAATATTAAAATCACCCATGATGTAGACATGTTAAATAAATTAGGCATATCCTGAAATAACCAGGTACAGTGCAACCTCTTTTATCCGGACATGATGGGACCAAACAATGGCCGGATAAGTGAAAAATTCGGATAAGAGAATTGTGTGTAAATCTGCCATAATCATATAAGTCTTTAAATTGGTGTAACATAAAAATAGTCAATTAGAAGTGGTATAATGTGTGAATAAACTTTGTAAGCACTTTTTGATGGTAAAAATTACAAAAATGTCCTTCAAATGCATTAAATCATGATAATTGGCAATGACAAAACATGTTTTCCTTTGAAATTATTCAGCCGGATATCAGAGTAATCCGTATAAATGAGGTTCGGATAAAAGAGGTTGCACTGTACATTGAATATATCATGCATTATCAAGTGGATTATTTAGGTATTCATACATGCTACAGAATTGTTCTAATACAAATCATCCAGGAGTCCGAGTATTTTTATCCCTTGCGGATGGCTTTAGCCGACTGAGCATGATAAAAATATGCTGATGCATTGAATGGTCTGTGCTATAAATTCTAATGTGAACATGGCATTAGCTGGCATAAAACCCTTCATACATAATAGTTTATTAGCACATAAATAGAAGAAACTGATATTTGAAAGTTAAATTAAAAACACTTCTTATTTGACCTTAGAAAGTTGTGAAACACAATACTTTTAAAGGACAGCTAGAAGATTCCATGATCAATAGTATGGTATCAAATATTTTGCTTGGAATATTTTATGATTATGACAAAATCACATAAACCATTGAATAAAGATATTTTTAATATGATTTTGTAAACGCCATAGAGCATGTAAAGTTTTGTATACAATTGAGGAGTCGAAACTGGTCACACTGAAGAGTTTCTGGCTAACATAAAGAGGCAGTGGACAATACAAGGTTAACATCATCCAAACCTTTTTAAAAACATTTTGAGAGGTTTCTGCATCATTTTGAATTATTAGCGTTAATAATGATGGCATATGCAACGTTTTGTTGTCAAATTCGAACCCTATGTATGAAAATATTTTGATTTTCTTTCATTATAAATTATCATTGGCAAAAAAATAAAGCCCCTGGAGTAGAAATCTCTTAAATTTTCTTGATTAGCAGATTCAATGAAAAATTGTACTTTCTTTGATATATTTGCATTCAATGATGTAAAAGCAATGTGTTTTTAAACAAAAGTTAACATCTTTCTTGACATTTCACATCAATACATACTGTTACTAGAATAGCTTCATTCCCAAGAGCAACATGCAAAACAAAATTATAGTTTTTGACTTTTCTGAAGGTTTTGATATTTTCATAATATTTGGTGGTTGAGTGTTGTCATAGAGGCTACTATGTGTTAATCATCTGCAGATAATATTTTGAAATTCTGTCCACTGCACCTTTAAAGATGGGGTTGCATTCCTTGCATCACTGATGAGTAGTGAGAATGGAATATAAAACTTTTTGTGGGTTTCAGATACCAGGAAAACAATAGGTTCAACAATGGTCTGTTGTATTGCAAGGCCAGGGGGTAATTAAAGTGATGCTAATTAGATACAAGATGCTACTTTATTAGGCCTACCTTGTTGAGTTCATATTCAGTTAAAATGTTGTATGCTTTTGTAAAGTTCAATAGCAGTTCAAAATTTTGCAATCTCATATCAAAACTAGGTTGTATTTTTATATATAGTTTGTAGGACATTTGAATTGTTAAAGAGGCATTGGACAAAATTTTGAATTTTATTTATGGATGATTTAAACTTCATGTGCTAATAAATAACAGTCAGTTACCAGATATCGGGGAAATTTTGATCAAAACCTTCAGAAAAGTCAAAAATTCGAATTTTGTTTTGTTTATTGATTTTAGGTATGACTATGAGGCTATTATCTAAATGTGTTTATTGATGCTATATATCAAGAAAGAGCCACAGATTTGTTTGTAAAATATTCCTTTCACATAGATTGCAGATAAATCAAAAGAAGTTTGGAGTTTGCATTAGATCTCCTGAGAAGGCCATTTAAAAAGATCAACTATAGAGGGCAGTATTTATCATTGTAGACAATGATAATTAAAAATAACAGAATTTCTAAATATTTTGATATAAAGGGTTTGAATTTGACAATGAAACTTTGCATGCTGTCATTATTACCGCTAACCTGCCGCTAATACTTCAAATGATGCAAAAATCTCAAAATGCTTGGGGAAATGTTTGGGGATGATGCTGAACTTGTCCAATGCCCCTTAAAATGTATTAAAATACAAAAAATATCAAATCAAAATAAGAGGTTCGAGCCACATCTAGTTACCAAATTCAAACATCCACGATACTTTGCACAGAATCTCTAGGGTGCTGGTTGAAGAAATTCCCTGAAGTCACAGAACTATACCACATAGTTCCAGCTTGAAACAGCCTACTCAAATTTACAAACTTATTCATAGAACTTTATCTGTAACCAGAAATCTATGATGAAAAATAAGAAGGGAAAAAAACTGCTACACCAAAACAAGTGTGATATTTGAGCCAAGCCTAGATAATGTCAATCAGTTGTTGGTCTCATATCATAGATTGGTTCTCACGATAGGAGTCCAATCAGCAGTGAAATGAAGATGGCACGGTGGTTGAGTCAAAACTCCATATAAGGCCATGTTATGACAGGTAGTGCTGTGCTAAGGCTGGCTAGTAAACAGTTGGGAGAGATGCTGGTTTTACCAGGGTGATGGCAATTGTCCACTTGTTTCAGTGCAAGACAATTATTCCAAGAATGCTCAATCAAATTATTCAATCATGTTTATGTGCTACCTTCATCCTCTTTCTGAATTTGAAAAATGTTAGAATCAAATGTCTCTATGTATATACCAGTATTATGTCACAGCCTAGATTTTATTTAATAAATTTGAAAAATGCTAGGTTTGAATGTCTATAAACCAGCTTGGTTTTCATTTTGCTGGATTTAGGCCTATACCCTGTAATCCACAGCTACGTGTTGGATAACACTTTGATCCCTAGTCAGCTCAAACTTCAGACTTAATCCTAGCATGATTTAGGTAAAATCAAGTCTGTTCAAACTATTTGCATTTTTTAACAATCACTGAAAAAATGTGTTTTTAATTTTAAAAAGATTATTATACTCATCTACACATCTTGGTCTGAGTATGAAAACAAAATAAGTTGATGAGCTAAAAATAGCACACCAACACTAGTTCTGTGACTAAAATTGAAAACCACTTGCACTTTTCAGTCAAGGAGTAGGCTTGAAGATATATGTAGTTTGTTTTTCAAAGATAGTGAGCGTAAAGCAATAAAGTGTTAAAATTGAAGCGCCCCTGTCACTCATGACTTTTGATTTTTTTAGCTTATTGGGATTGTTTTGGGTAGATATTAATACCCTCAAAATGATTTGGCTTAGATATGCTTACTTTTTCTGTTATGACCATTTGTTGAATTAAATTTGGGATTCCGAATATGATTCCGTGTGTATTAGTATAGGAAAGCATGCGCATACTTTTTATCAATTTTCCTGTGGCAAAACAAGTTTTTGACAAAATACACCTGAAAATACTTTAGATAGTCACATTCCTTAATTTTAGGATGTTTTTACTCAAAACCATTTGTTATCAAAATCTTATAGTATTGCTTTAAAGGTGCAATTCATGATTTTGATGTGGCCTCTTTTCTAGCTAAATAAAAAGAAGAGTACAACATAAATATATGCTGAAAATTTCACTCGATTCCGACCTTTCATTTCCAAGTTACAAGCTTTTCATCATTTTGAAAACCCCCATAGACTACTGTGTTGTAATTATTGTCGGGGCCCCGACAATAATTAGAAAATGACACATTTTCTCACTTTTCTCAAAAATGCAAGCACATATGAAAGAATGGTTTGGGGATCGTAACATATACCACTTGAGGGTTCTTATTAGCTAAAAAACTCAAATTTGATAGAGGTGACCTTGAGGGTGAAAAGTGGATCATGAATTGCCCCTTTAAACAGCGAGTTAAAAGCAAAGAACTGAAGTAAGTTGCTGTTTAGTGGTATTGGTATTGGTGGGGAGGAAACTTACTTTTATGTTTCAAATTTCTTTTTTTAAACTCTCCCAAATTTTGATTCACCTTTTGAATACTTATTCAATTGATAACCCACAGAGCCAATACAAACTTGTTTGTTATTGGTATGTTATTTTATCCTATACATTGATCATAACAAACACTAATTGTGGTCATGTTCATTCTTCAACTACACTTCTCTGTGGTAAACCAAGCCATTGTATGAAAATGTGACCAATTTAGAAAAATAAAGTGATTTAATAACAGCTGTATGACATAGGCCTATATGAATCATATTTTACAGTTTGATTTTGATGAATTAGAATTTTTGTATATTTATGTTGTAACATTAATGTATAACATTTGCTTCAAGTTCAAGGGTAAACATGAAGGTATGTGATCTGTGGTATGACACATAGGGCCTATAGTATATTGACAAGTCATTTTATATGTTTCTATGAAAACTTTATTTAATAAATTAGGAAAATAGAAATTTGTTAAAATTATGCCAACAGGAAAAATAAGATATGAAATTAAATTGCCAATTATACTAGACCACAAGGTCAGTTGACCAATCAATCAAATTATTCCTGACTTAACCTACTTTTCACCTATGGAGCTTATAGTTCTAACAATTGCCATAGGAACTTGACTTATAGATCCATGAAGTTTAGAGTCATGAGTTTGATAGCTAAATCTGACATTTAAAATCCAAAAGGAATAAGCTATTTGACCCCGATTAAAGACAAAATCCCTAAAAACTTGAAGGTAAGCTTAATCTGACATTATCTTGTTAATTCACAAAATTTAGGATACACCTACTAGGGCGTATCAGGATGATGTTCTCTCAAGTTCAAAGTCAGAATTAATCATATGTAGGATTATTCTGACATTTATAATCCTATTTGAGTAAGACTATCTGGGCCAAGGTAAGAAAAAGATCTCCTAAAGGATCATGACCCAGATAATGACCAATGTTCACACCACCATCATCTTTAACAATGAAGTTAACCCCTTATTTGAGGGGATCAATCTTGCTAAGAGTGTGAATTTCATATGGGAAAAGTCCTGCTCAATGTAAAGTTTACACGCCTCTTAAGCACAGCGAGACAGCTGGTAATTTGGCAGTCGCTGTTCTATCTTTTGTCACTATGAGTTTATTTTGATAAAAAGTTAATGCCTTCGCTCGGTATTGTCATCTTTAAAGTATACTTTATCATAAAAATCTTACTTCAAAATTTTTTCTTATTAAGAAGTGCCCGCGTTTTTTACCTAAAATATCCTCAAAAATCTGTTTTTCAAAGGCAAAATGGCCATTTTCAGCCATTTGGAAGGGACTTGTCGCTATGCCAATTAGCCTGTCTGCCCTTTTTCGATTGCCTTCGGATGGATCATGAATATTCAGAAGACTAGTGTTCTAATGATATAAAATATGTCCTGATTGGTTATGAAGAACTGCCCGTGTTTTTGCTGTCTTCTCGGACATCAAAGTCAGAAAACAATCAGCTGGAACAAAGTTTAGTGAACAGATATATGCTGTGCTCATGCAAGCATGTCTGTGTAAACAAAAAACTTTTGCAGTGTATATGGAGCAGCGTTTAAATATTTATTGCTCATTTCAGGCTAGAAGTTTTTAATATGGCTCAACAGTGCATTGACTTGGTGTATTAGCTGGACCAGGCCAGATTGCTGGAACTTGTTACCTCATGATGGATGGAAGTTCCATTGATGCTGCTTCAAATCTTCCATTGGGCAATCTTTAGTTGCTTCTTTTAAAAATATATGACATGACAACTGTGGGCACCTTTAGTAGGCTATTACAGACCAAGTGTTTCCATTTCCATTTGCCTCAATATTCATTTACATATTATTGTTTTTAATGCCTCCTTTAGTTTGTCTTTTCAAGGAATCAAACCCTTTTTAAAGGTAATCTGAGGAGAGTATTCAGGAGTTCCTATGAAGCAGGGGTTTGTATAAAATTATTCAAATTAATGTACACATGTGTGTAAAAATAAGATTCAAACCTAGAAACTCTGACTTTTGCAGTTTTTATTGTTACCATATTTTCTTGAATTCTTAAAATTTGTGTTGATACCAAAATTATCAGAGGTTAACAGGCATAACAGGGTCACTTGTCAAATTATATTTTCAAATTTAAATGTCCTCCCCCTCCCCAGAGACAACTCTGCAAAATGCCTTGAAATCAACTTTCTGCAAAGAAATCAAAGCTAAAATTCTGAGTTCAGATAGGAAAATCTGTGTATCAGTGATGTACATACTATGAAGGAACCTCTGACAAGTTGATGACAGGATGAAGTCTACACAGGATATGTAAAGAGGACACACCCATAGCTCCCGAATCCTGGTCAGATCAAGGGGCTAAAATGACCACTGAGCCAATTTGGCTGCCCAGCATATATGACTAACCAGAAACTATGGACTAACTGTACTTTTTTTGCCATGAGTGACCACTTTGAACTTGACTCATCATGGCCAGCTGAAGTTATCATAAGGCTTAAAATTACTACTTAGCCATGTAATTCTTCACATATGTTTTAATTTATGCCCTGAAAGGCCAGTCTGGCTGAAGTTGTTATCATCCACAGGCTCTGAAGATGAGGGAATGGGTGCTTTTTCACTCAATGACAAGTCCTGTGCAAATTGTATTTTAGCAGTTTCATGCATTTGTGGAAAAACTGTTAAGATTTTCAGCAGTCGTGCAATCACTAGTAGTCCATGTTTAAGGTATGAATTTCAAAGACACTAAAAATTAGGTTATCCAATGGATTTATTAGTCACTATTTTGTTTTTGGAAACTTTAAGGTACTTTTGTAAGACATAAGACATAAGAATTTATTTCTTCCACATATGCAAAATTACAGTAACAACATATCAAAAATAGTACAATCAACTGTATCAAACATTTGGGAAATAAGCATTAAGCCTGTCCGGTCCCAGACTCCAAATATCTAGAAAGCTATACATTTACAAGGAATCATACATTAATCATACTGTCCTCTCATTCCACAATGCGATGGCCACAGAGTCGAAAGAAAGGACAGGATGTTTCATTATGATTATTTCATTTTGATTATTTACAAATTTTATGTTAAATATTGAAAATATGATCTATGCCATCCTCTCAAACCACAATGCGATGGCCACAGAGTAGAGAGAAAGGATGGGAAGCTACCATTTAAGGTACTTCATTATTAAAGGGGCATTGGACAAGTTCAGCATCATCCCCAAACTTTTCCCCAAACATTTTGAAATTTTTGCATCATTTGAAGTATTAGTGGTAATAATGACGGCATGCAAAGTTTCATTGTCAAATTCAAAGCCTATATATCAAAATATTTAGATATTCTCTTATTTTTAATTATCGTTGTCGACAACGATAAATACTGCTGGTCCATACTCCAGTCTTGAGCGCCCACCTGGCAGCACACACCTGAGTTTCTCTCTCTATAATTTGCTGTTTTTTGCTGGATTCAACCTCCTACCAACTTGTTTTGATTTATGGACTTGTTACTCTATCATAGTGACACTTTTGATCATCCTTGGAGTGGAATTTAGTGACTACAAAATGTATTCTTGCTGTATTTTGTGATTTGTATTTTATGTAGAATCACTGCTCATGGCGATCACAGTAAACTGGACAACTACATATTTTACACACTGTTTATCTATGTACAGGGTTGTGACTAACTTGATTACCCTGATATTGATTGTCACTATTCATCTTGATACTGACTGGAAAATCAATTCAGCTATTATGTGTTATTCAAGGAGTGAATTGCTGGAGTTGAACACAAGTGCTATTCAACATAGCAGATTACCTACCAGTGTTTATAATACCATCACTGCACTTGGGATCAACAGTAAACCTGCTACCCGAAGGGGGACTCGTGCTGGGAGAAAGAAAACTCTGTCACTGGTGAATACCCCGGTGAATACCCCTATGAATACCCCGACATGTTGTGTGCCCCCAAGCTCCCCTCCCCTAGCAAAACCTAAACTCATGAATGTTAGCCTATGGAATGCACAGTCAATAAGGAACAAGGTGCCTCTTCTACATGACAACACAATTGAAAAGGATACTGATATTGTTTTCATTTCAGAAACATGGTTGAGCACTGACGACCATGTTGTCTTGGGGGAACTTGAATCTCTCCCAGGTTACTCATTTCTCAGCGTACCCCGCACAAACCAAGGTGGTGGTGGCGTCGGAGCTCTCTTTAAGAGCAAGCTGAAGTTGGAAAGAATAAGCAACAAACTTCCTCACACCACATCATTTGAACATGCATTAATTTACGATGGTCAACATAATGTGAACTATGTTGTTATATACCGTTCCTCATCCCTGTCTGTTCATCAATTTTTACCTGAATTTGATGAATTTCTTGCAGAGGTTGATTGTCTGCCAGGTAGATCTATTCTTCTAGGTGACTTTAACATCCACCATGATCAACCCTCTAAGTCTGAAGTTAAGAGAGCAATAACAATACTGGATTCTCTTAATTTTACTCAGATTGTTCGAGGCCCAACCCATCATGACGGCCACACCCTAGACTGGATTGTAATTAAGGAGAATGACTCTATCATTGTTCCACATACTATTACCAAATTTAACGTTTCTTTTACATCGACTGTACACTTAATCTTCGCAAGACTCATGATGCTAAGACAACATTCATATCTCGCAACTACAGGTCTATTGATCACGATGCTTTTGATAGTGATCTTGCTTTCAAACTTGATATCATCCTTTCCCTTCACCTTAGTGACGTTGATTGTCTTGTTACGCATTATAATCAAGCCTGTGCTGAAGTACTGGATCTCCATGCTCCACCAACAGTTCGCGTTCGGACTATTCGTCGGAAGCCGTTGTGGTTCAATAAAGCAGTGGAGGATGCTCGTCGTGAAAAGAGACGTTGTGAGTGGAAGTATAGAAAGTCCCATTTAGAGGCTGACCAGGAAGCTTATTTTGCTGCACAAAAAACTGTGTCGAATGCAATTAACAGTGCTAAGACTGCATATTATAATGAAAGACTATCTAATTGTGATTCTAAAGAGGTCTTTAAAACTGTTATCGAACTTCTTAATAAGAACAAACGTATCTTACCTGACTGTGAATCTGCTACAGTCTTAGCAAATCAGTTCAGTGACTTTTTCACAAGTAAAATTGATAAGATCCGTAATCAGGTTGATAATTATGATAATGAAACTTTCAGTGAGACTGTTTCTCCATATGTTGCTTGTAACCATAACCATTGTTCTTTGTCTTCTTTTCAGCTTGTTTCCTCTGATGATCTGTTTAAGGTTATCAAGAAATGCCCAACCAAGAGCGGCGATCTGGATCCACTCCCAACGTGGCTCTTAAAGGATCACTTGCCCAACATCTTACCTGTTTTATGCCAGATTGTAAATACCTCCCTTGCCACTGGTAAATTTCCGGCCGTCCTTAAGAAAGCCATTATTACTCCAATCCTGAAGAAACCTGCTTTGGATCCTCAGCTGTTAAAGAACTACAGACCCGTCTCGAATTTGCCTTTCCTTGGTAAGCTGATTGAAAGAGTTGTGTCTTCTCAGGTTGCTACATTTGTTAATTTCAATAACCTGGGTGAGCCCTTACAATCCGCTTATCGGAGTTTACACAGCACCGAGACGGCTCTTCTGACTGTGCAGGACTCCTTCTTGAGAGCAATTGACGACCAGAAAGCTGTATTTCTGGTCATGATTGACATGTCTGCCACGTTTGACACTGTGGATCACAGTATTTTCTTGCAGCGTTTATCCGATGACTATGGCCTTTGTGGTTCTGTCCATCACTGGTTTAGGTCCTATTTGATCAATAGATCGTTCCAAGTTTGTGTTTCTGGTTCCACCTCTTCTGAGACACGACTTAAGTACGACGTTCCACAGGGTTTGGTCATCCGGCCACAGGCTTTCACTTACTATTCTCATACAATTGGCCAGATCATTCGCAAACATTCTATCCAATACCACATCTATGCAGATGATACCCAGTTATTTCTGACCTTTGACCCAAAGCTCCCTGGTGATGCAGCTTGCGCTTTGTTTAGACTTGGTTGCTGTGTGAAGGAGTTGCAGGCATGGATGGCTTCCAACAAGTTGATGATGAACCCCGAGAAGACCGAGTTCTTCATCTGTTCTTCTGCTACGCACTACAATCACCTAAAACATCTATCCTTCAACCTTGGTGATGCTGAGATCCACCCTTCTACATCTGTCAGAAACCTTGGTGTGGTCTTCGACTGTCATATGAAGATGAAAGACCATGTGACTCAGCTCTCTCGTTCTTTGAACTTTCAAATCAGGAACCTGAACAGAATCCGTTGGTTCCTTGATTTCAATTCCACCCACAGTGCTGTCCGTGCTCTATCCTCTCAAGGTTGGATTATTGTAGTGCTCTTCTTAATGGCATCTCACAGAAGAATTTGACTCGTCTTCAGAGGATCCAAAACCGATGTGCTCGGCTCATCTTCAAGAAACCAAAGCGCACTCATTCCTCTCCTCTCCTAAAGGAGCTCCATTGGCTTCCTGTTGCCCAGCGCATCCAATTCCGCACCCTTGTCCATACCTTCAAATCTCTGAATAGCCTCTCTCCGCAATACATCTCATCCCTCCTTCACATTCACAAGCCGTCTGGTTACTCCCTTCGGTCCTCTACATCCATCCGCCTGAGCTCTCCAAGGACCCGTACTCTGACTGGCGACATAGCTTTTTCTACCTCGGCGCCACGCCTTTGGAATAAGCTCCCTGCTGCGACCAGAGGCTCCACTACCGTTGTCACGTTCAAAAAGTCCATCAAAAGTCACCTTTTCCCCAATTATTTGGTTGTGTCCTCTTCCTTCCTTTTTCCTTCTCTTTCTCAGCGCTTTGTATCCTTCTGGTTAAAAGGCGCTTTACAAATGCCAGTGTATGTGTGTATGTATGCCCTCTATAGTTGAATTTCTAGAATTGGCCTTTTCAGGAGATCTAATGAAAATTTAAAATTTCTTTTGACTTTTCTGCGATCTATGATGTGAAAGGAATGTTTTACAAGCAAATCTTTGGCTCTTATTTTTTTATAAGAATACTTAAGTCTCATCATTGATCGTAGAAACTCTAAGAAGCATAATGTGGACACTATAACCTCAGAATTTTTGTTTTGACACATTTTTGCATTTTATTGTTTTCAGTGAAAAGGGCAGTAATTTTGAATGCATGTCGATGATAAGGGTCACATTAGCATTTGAAGATATCTGTGTATAGGGTGCAATCTGGAAAGGCGTGCTAAGTACCCCCTGGAACTTGCGCTGATTCTTTCATTGCACTTAGTGAGGGAACTAGGGAAGAAACTGAATTGGTTTTATAATGATGGTTTTAAACAAACATTTTCATGAAGATTTGCTTCTGCATTTCAAAGATGCTTGAGAGTTTTAGACAAATCCTACTATAATTCACGGAATGGCATGTGTGTGTTTGTGTGTGTGTGTGCGTGTATGTTTGTCAGTTTATAACTCCAGACCCCTTGACCAGATCTGGACCAAACTTGCGACCATGTATAGCAATTGGCCCCCTGAGTGTTATAGGGGTGGTCTGATGGAGGTCATCCAAGGTCAAAGGTCATCTAGAGGTCAAATTTTGAAATTGTTCAAAAAGTTGTACTAAGGTCATCCCAGGTCATTTTGAGGTCACGGCTATAA
>JXSR01S006429.1:28535-39829 GCA_000969725.1 Ophiothrix spiculata
TGGGTTAATCAATCAATCAATCAATAAATAATCAATCAATCAATCAGTCAATCAATCAATCAATAAACAAATATGATGTGGATTGCTATAATTTCTTAATATATGATCAATAAAAATTGATCTGTAGAAATAGCTATACCTATTTTCTGCAGATAGCAATTTTTTGCATAATTCATATGTTTATCAGTAGCTATCTACTTTATACAGCTATCTTTTGTAGATAGCAATCTTTTGCAGATAATATATATCTGCATATAAGTAGCTGACTAGTAGATAGATATCTTTCTGATATAACTATCTGTACATAGCTGAGAATATCTTCTGACATATGTGTAGATAGCTAGCTATCTTATGAGCTATCTTTTTAGATAGCTCAGCCTTTGCTGTAGATATTCATGTACGTGGTGTTGTAATTTTCTGTCGTTGATCATGTTTATGGCTGTATTATGTATGGCGAAAGTTGAGGACCCCAGTGGCAAATCATGAGTTAGTCTTGGACTCTGGACTGACAAAAAGTAAACCAAGTTCTGTATGTAAGACAAAGTTTATTTTAAAAGTTTTAAAACAGAAAAACAAATCGATCAAAATCACTAAATAATAAATAAATGTTTACAAATGACCATAATGGCTGTATTTTAACTTATTTCAAATATCTTCAATTTTTTATCGAGATAAACTAATATCACGATTTTTGTCAAAGTTCAACAACCAATAAGTCATTACCAAAAATACGTGACTTTTAACAAAGCATAATTAGCCATCAGCAGGAAATATAAGCAAAGGTTATATGCCAAATTTTCCAAATACCTTCAAAATGCTTTCATACAAGAAACATTTGATACAATATATCACGATACTAGTAAAGAGAAGAAAACGATATATTCTTTAAGATACTTGTATACGATCTGCCGCCAGGATATATAAAAAAATATGTGTTAGTGGTGTGAAACCTCCAAAGACACTACCTCAGCGTGTACCTCCTCTTTCTGATAAGAGAGGGGAGCTTGACGACGCTTCTGCCAAAGCGCACATGTTTGTGTTTTTTCCGCCATGATTTTCGACACGACATCACGTCTTCGGTGCATCTCTGTTCTATATATATCATCTTTTTCCCCCATCATCATTATTATTAAATTGTTTAATAAAGACTTAGTGGATTCAAAGGAGTACAATATTTAACAAGTCTTGGAAATTGCAAGCATTATAGAGAGTAACTGTAATTATTATCTATAAACTGAGATAAATTTGACAAAAATTTAATTCAATAGGTGAGGCATTATTAAGTCAACTCACAGAGTAACTTAATAAAGATATTGACGCAGCTCAAACAGGACTACGTTACAAAATAATAGAACGTCAAACACTCAATGACAAAATGGGCAAATCATTCGCACATCTTTTACATCGATGACCATGACTTACGTGTCGTCATAAGACCTTTGAATTGAAAATGACCATAACTTGGATGATATGATTAATGTTTTATATAGCTCGAGTAAATGAAAATTAATTATTTCCGCCGGTTATTCCTCTTTACATGCTTAATATCATTTTTATTCCTTCATTTTTGAAGTTTCATTTGATAATCTTATACAAAAGTCTCTAAACATCTTTCAGGAATCAAGTCTTCAAGTCTTTGAACAGATTTGAGAAGTGTAGACTTGAAGCGAGAAAGCATCTCCCTTCCATTTCCTAAAATGGAAAAAAGAGGTAAGAAAAGGAAAAATAACAAAATCAGTTTGTGCCAAATTATCTTGTGCATTTCGTGAATAATTGAAAATAAAAAAGATGAATTTGTATTTAGATACAAAAGACGATAAATGACACACCTTTTAAAAGGCACAAAATATAAGACACATTTGGTGTGAATCGTATTATCAAATATTGCAATATTTTTCATTCCTTATGAATGATAAAAGACAATTCCGAACAGGAAGCACCCTTTATTTCATTCTTCAAGAATAATATATAGTTTGCCTTTAAACACTGTGTAATTTAACTTCTTATCGTATCCTATAGATTTTTTAACTTTTTTAATTATTCATAAGGAATACTTAATTGTTTTTTCTTTTATATATTCTCTCTTTTAGCATCTGATTTAGTATCTATAGGTAAATATTGCAACATTTCTAAAATGTTGAAGCAGTGATGTGGTACAAACAACTAAAAATAAATCCTGAAACGGAAACTTCTGGTATACTGAAAGATATACTGACCTTCGGACTGAAGCCGAGATGCTATCGGATGAACATTGTGGAGATGCTAATCTATCATCCTCATATGGTGTCATTAATTTCGTGCATCACTGTACATCTGCTTTGGTATCTGCTGAAGATATAAGCAAACACTAAAATACCCATCAATGACACATATCTGTAAACTAGAACGGTTGTCGACTAAAACTAATAACACAGAATATCCATGGGTATAGAATGGGACCATATCCATGGTATGTCTGATTATTCTACTTGGTGTCTGTTGGTGGAGATATTAGCTTTAGTATCTGCTGAAGGTAAGAAAACACTAAAATATCCATTAATGACACATATCTGTAAACTAGAACGGTTGTCGACTGAAATTAACAGAATATCATCTTATAATTCTACTTGGTATCTGGTGGAGATATTAGCTTTGCTTTGGTATCTGCTGAAGATATAAAGCAAACACTAAAATACCCATTAATGGAACATATCTGTAAACTAGAACGGTTGTCGACCAAAACTAACAACACATTATATCTTATAATTCTACTTGGTATATCTGGTGGAGATTAGCTTTGTTTTGGTATCTGCTTAATATAAGCAAACACTAAAATATCCATTAATGGCACATATCTGTAAACTAGACCGGTTGTCGACTAATACTAACAACACAGTATATCTGATAATTTACTTGGTATCTGATACCAAGTAAATTATCAGGTGGAGGCAAGCGTTGCTTTCGTGTCTGCTGAAGATAAGTGAACACTAAAATACCCACTGATAACATCTGTAAACTAGAACGGTTATCGACTAAGACTTACAATCCAGATTGGTCATTTATATTTGCTAATTCTGGTCGGTGTCTGCTGATTGGCAAACATTAAAATATTTATAAACAAGAATAGCAACAAATTGGTCGTGTTGCATTTTGTTGCAAGATCTCAAAATACTTTTCTAAAATGTGGCTGTCCAGCCCGTATGGATATGAGCCGTAAATGCCACAAGAGAAATTTCTTTTTGCGCTACATGTCAAGGTCGTAACTTGATTTTTGACAGATTCACAATCATTGTACTTACTACAAAATACCAGCAGAGTTTCATTTCAAGAAAATGATAGGAAATGTGAAATAAATCTACGTATTTTTAAGACAATCAACAGAAAATATAGGGCTTACTGATCTTTGAATGCGTTTATCTCAGTTATACGTTTTACTCCCTGACAACCTTCGACGGACCATAACTTGACTTCTGGAAATCGTGTGAAGTTCATTAAGGTGTCATTTTAATCCTTAAAGCGTGGTCTTTGCAGATAAGAGCTTGAAAATGACAAGAGGTGGTATTAACGGCTGCTTTGGGATGGACGGTCACATTAATGGGGTGTTGAGCTGTTCAGGAATTATTATATTTGCTGTCTGTTTTTCTCTTAAAAGATGTATTATCTTGTTATCTTGGAATGTCATTTCCTGGTGTAGATGTAGTGATGCCCTCCAAGTTCCGATGAAACCTAATGAATTGAAAGTTGCTTAATTATCTTCTAGCAACTATTCTTCTTTTCAAATGACAACAAAATTATGGTTTCTTTCGCTCTTTCGATAATAACAAGATATCTTCCGGTATGGTGACAAACAATATCATCTTTTAAGGGTTTTTTTTAAGTTCAAAAAAATTCTGAGAATAAAAATGGACAACCGGGTATCCTATGACAATAATGGTGTCTTAAGTATGAAGTTGTTGGTTAACTTTGTAAATTCATAATCTTCAGGTACTCAAGCCATATCAAATATTCAGAGAGCAAGTAGAAATATTTAGGAGCAAGACATTTTGCATCAGATGTTGTTTTTGATTCTATAAAGTCTATTGAATCATCCAAAATATGTAGAAAAGACAACTAAATCCAGTTGGCAATAAATGCCTTATTCTGATGAAAATATCATATACCTGGAACAATATTTGTGACATTGCACAAATAATGTGTTTTCAGCTTCCTCGTTTTACACCAAAATTGTGTTCTCTGATAAAAACCGGAAACTGAAATTTTTGCATGTGCTCTGGCACAGTTTCATGCTTGATATTAAAATGTTTTATCCAATGAATAAATCAAACATTAGCGATATAGGCCTACTCGAGTAGTTTGTCACTATTATGTGACTTCATTCACTGAAAAAGTTTTAAATCGATGTTCTTAAAATAAACATAGATCTTAGACCTAAGTGACATGCACCCGTTTTATGGTGGTTCTCCAAGTGAACGTCTTTCGTGTTTTAGGAATTTTTGTTTTTGGTAACATTTGTTCCAGTTGAAATCCTTAAATTTCTTTAAGATGTCATTAGATCAAAGTAGAACCTTTTTAAGAGTATACATAGACGTTTTCTTAATTAACATAAACTGAAAAACATTCGATAATCAAGTGAAAATAATCTGTTGTTTGTTACCAAAAAAGAGAAGTTTGCACAATGACGATGAGATAATTATCACAATTAACATGATTAACATGGATAACAGTGCATGTCTTTTTAATTGCTAAGACTCGGTGTACTTTTGTCAGCAATAATTAGGCCATTATAGACGTTAAATCTTTCTCCATTATACTCTAATTATTTTACACAACATGACAGAAAGGAAGTCTCATATTATATCAAAATAATTTCAGCATCGTCAAATTATCCCCCGCGATCATCATCAGAACAATTATCACATCGTCACAAATTATGCAAAAAATAATACCCGGTTGCCATGGTAACATGAAAAATAGATTTTACAATCCCGTGTGAAATATGACGAAAAATGTCTATCTGATGAATTGGCAGTACCTGCATTTATGACATACGCATTACGGAAGGATATCCGGACCGCCCCAAATCGGCATTGGTACACCAGTTGATGAGTAATACCAAAGACATACTTAAACGCGCTCTAAGCGAATTTTCTGGCTCTTCTCACGACCGTTCTTAAATACAATCTTAAGCTTAGAATACTGCGCATGCCCGCCAATTCCAATCGCAATATTCTTCTCATGGGTATGAATATTGGAAGTATGGCGGATCGCATTTATAACGTGTATCAAAAACTCATTCATAACTTTTGTATCTTTATCACTGTTCAAATTTCCAAATCATTTCTTATTTATATTTGGAGGTATTATGTACAGTTACATGTTGAAACAAGACAAGGACTTTTTATAGACATTTATGCGAATATTGGAATAAAATCATATAACATTACATGATTTTATCTTATGATGAAAAAGATACCTTTTAAAACACAGGTATTAGTTAAAGGTTGTTAATCAATATGAGTTAAACTAATATCAATTTATATTCAATTTACAATGATTTTCCGATACAGTCAATATGTATAGTTAACCCTCTAAGTACTCTACAACACCAATTCTCATTGGGTGTTTGCATACTATTTCCATTTGTGAAGCCAATTACAATAGTTCTTTAAAAAGAGTTAAAATGGAAATCTTTTCCCGTCTCAGATATTTGCAACAGCGTGTGTGATTGGTCAAATACTGTGCGCAATGATTAGACAAAATAATAGTGTTGTATCCATGAACGTTATGCAACACATTTTGGCCAATTGCAGTGGTGCAGCGCATCAAAAGGCAAGATAGTTTTAGTTTTGAATTTGCTTGCTCTTTTGGAGCAGTTTCTGAGCTTTAAAATGACATTTCATTCATTAAATTGCCAAAACATTCCAGTTTTACATGTGAATAAGTAAAAAAATATAATTATTTTCATCAATTTTCTTATACTTTTATCTTGGAAAAAAAACTTTTTTTGACAGCCCCCTCAATTAATGTGATATGCTTTAGCTTTTTATTGTTTGTTTTGAATGATGGTGAAACATTGACTTTGATATGTTCAAATATGAAGAACGTGAATATGAAAATTATAAATAGCTGTACGGGTGCAACAGATCAAATTAAAAAGTTCAACGTTGATGATTTTTCATATCTTAATGATACCATACGGTTTAGATAATTCTATAGATGCGATGATGCGAAAGGTTTACGTCCATTCCCATAATTCATTGTAAAAACCACTGGTTGCTATTTTGAGGGTAAACTGACTCCATTTGGAAATGTATCATGGGAAAAAACAAGAATTGTTTCTAGAAGAATTGATCATGTTTACATTAATTACATTGATATTCATTTCAACAATTTCTTGCAGTTGAATGAAATAACTTCAAATCAAATAAATCTTGAACATTTAAAACAACGACTTTTTATATTTTAAGGACGATGGGTGCATCTTTCGGATATGAACTTTCATAATTTTCTAGACCATTCTCTGATTGGTCGACAGAGTAGACGAAGATCAATTAGTTTCATAAAGTCAACATGATTAAAATCAATCTCTATCAAAAGACAGATTGTTTGTAAACAAAATGTAAAAAACACACATGCGAAATATTAAATATGGCTTGGAAAAACCAAAACAATGACCGCAAAAATGAGTGTAACTCGGCATATTTCCTCGACAAAGCATGGTAAGAAACTTCAAAATAACATGGTTGGATTTAACTTAGCGACCATTCACCACGAAAGCACAAAATGATCCAATAACGCCCCTAAATTTACAAAAATTACAAAAATTGGATTGTTGTGAATGTGGAATGGTCCCTGGCGGTATATGACATCTTCAAAACCTTTTAAGATGTCATATATCACCGGGAACCAATCTGCGTTCTCCAAAACCCTATGTTTGTAAATTGAGGATCATTTTGTGCTTTGCTTCCAAGCATTCTCTTGGCGCAGTCAAGCGTGACATATACATTTAATCACCTGCTTCTCACTCCATTACAGATAAACATTCCAAATGACCACTCAACTTGAGTAGAGAAGTGACCTTGAACAAGGCGGGGTCAAATCAAATTTGACCTAAAAATCGCGTTTTTGACCCATTTGTGTCGTTGCCCCCTTACAGTACATGAGAAAATTGATCACATTCGGGGTTAAATTTCACTACCAACAAGATTACTGTCAAATCTGACCCAAAGCAACATAAATTTCCAGATATTTTCCTCATAAATTGACTTTTACATAAAAGTGGTTAAAATATTTTTATTCCAACTATATGAGCAATCGTGTATATGCCATGTAAAAATGTAAAAGTTGTTTTCTGACTAAACTAAAAATTTTGCATATTTGAAATGGTCGTGCTTTTCTTTAACTTTTTTGCAAAATGTAAGTTTTCATTTCAACTCCAAAATATCTGAAAACTAAACATTTTCTTAATGTAGTCGCATTAGAAAGGTGCAAATAAAGAGTATTTAATGTAGACTGTGTTTTGTCAGTTTTAGATTTTCTGACTCTGCTTCTGGGCGTCATTTGAATTTGAAGCAAGTGTCCTTTTCAAAGCTGAAGATGTGGTCACATAACGTCACTGAGGAAATACTGCTATGTAATTAAAGTCAATAATAATGAACGGAATTTTACTCTATGTATATAAGTCAAATCTCAAAACGCAACAATACAGCACGAAAATGATGATGATTACATATGATGGCGTTTAATTTTGTATTTGAAACAAAATTATTATTTCGATGTTGTCCTGGTTGCTTTTAATATAAATAAATAAGATGAAGCAAAATAACACTCACAAAAATATTTCATCAATTACGTAAAAAACACAAAACAACAAATAAGGCACGAAATCTTTGATTAGATTTTGTGATCGAAGTCTTTAAGAAAGAATAGAATAAAGATTCTCCAATGACTTGACTTATATTAAGCAATTGCTCCATCAAAACCCCAAATGTAGAAAATAAAAGTGCGAAGACCACGAGAGAGCACGGACATTTTGGAAATATAAGACGGAGCATAGAAGATGTTATTTCCACTCTAGACTGCGTCATATACTTTCTCAATTTTATCTGCAACTCTACACTTGTAGATTAAAGATCACTCTTTAAAGATGTTTGAAAATATCTTGATGTATTATTCTTTAGATTATATGCAAGCACAATTTGAACCTCAAAAATACTACAACAAAATGCAAATAAAAGCGCGTTAATTGTTTTCTAACATCACTTTACAGATTCTGAGATAAGTAAGTTAACTATAGCATAAGAGGGTTAATGATATTCTCATATATAGGCCTAGAAAATTGCACTTTGAAGCTTTAACATGTTTAAAATCATACTATGGGTAAAAGTTATAACATTAAATAGAAGATGATTAAATGTTCGCCTGATGGATTTTTTTTTCTTCATGCGATGTAAATGAAAATGTCATAAACAATTACTTTTCACCTCATCTAAAATTTCTACAGAGTCATAATTTATAAAGTTCAACATGGAATAAACAAATAACAAAATCTTGCAATTAGTTTTTAGCCAAAATATACACATAAGTATATCAAATAATGTTTTGGTCATTTCAGAGACTAAATTATCAAGAGATTTTGTCTAACTGTTGACTTAAACCAGTATCAGCTTATGCTGTTTGTATTTGATCAATCTTACTTCATCCGAACCACGACCATATTTTCCTACCCGCGTTTTTCTAAGATATCGTTAACCTTTCAAAGGCGATATATAAAGAGTACAAGAAAAATAGCCAAAATACAAAGTAAAAACGTACTATGTGCAAATATAACACACAGTATATAAGTCCATTCAATTTCAATGAAAATGTCATAAACAATTATTTTTCACCTCATCTAAAATCCATGCAGAGTCATAATTTATAAAGTTCAACATGAAATAAAAAAAAAATCTTGTAATTAGTTTATAGCCACAATATACACACAAACATGTTTTGGCCATTTCAGAGAGATAGATTATCAAGAGATTTTGTCTTAACTATTAACTTAAACCAGTACAGCTTATCCTGTTAGTATTTGTACAATCTAACTTCATCCGAACCACGGCCAGATATCGTGAACCTTTCAAAGGCGATGTATAAAGAGTACAAGAATTAAAAAGCCAAAAAAAAGTAAAAACGTACTATGTGCACCATAAGTCCATTCAATTTCAATCAGATTCACTCCCATGCTAAAAGACTGTATGTGCATATGTGTGATAATGTAGATACTGCCTTTTGTTCTGAAAGAGCACTGATCGTCTGCTCATTTCTGCACGTATCTAACAAGGCAAAAAGAAGTAACTTACATTAAATCTGAAATGCACATATACCCAGGTGTCACAAAAAATGGTTACATGTAGAAAAATGAGCATGTGCTAAAACTATAGCAGTTAGAGAGACGAAACTTTGCATAAATTATATTACAACCCTTTTCTAGATACTTGTAAAATTTTGATATCACAGCGTTATTAATTGTTGAGTTATCAACAAAGGTAGATACCTATGTAAGAAACGCTTTGTTCAAAATTCAACAAAATAATATGCACACACGTTTTGTGACATTTGAATGTGCATTTTTTCTAAATAATCATGATCAGACTTTATATTAAATCATATTTGATACAATTTTAATCGAAGAATAATTGAACTCTCTTTCAGTATATTTATTATGCAAATTAGGGATACCTGCATTCCATGCATTCCAGAATGAGTTGTTTATATTGAACCTGTCAATCAAAATGTGGCGCAAAAATTGATGAATACACATAAAGCACAATCAAATATTCATGGTCAACATTAATTCTGTTTAAACTGTTGAAACTGCAAACTTGTGTAAATTTAGAAAAAAAAATAATCTTAAACTTACAGGAGGACATATTTAAATTATAATTTTCTTATTTAGTAACAAAAGTCCGATCGACATTTAGAAAATTATATCAGAAATAGCAAAATTTTGAATCGGTGGCCAAAGTTGCCCAAAATCAGATTTCCCCATAATGTTCAGACCTATAGTAATTTATGACGTCATAATTACGTAACAACTTGTCAAATTTTCACAATTTTTGTATCAATGGGAAGAAGAATCCCTACCCTATACATTGGTATACAACGATCTAAGTTTGGGTTTGTCAATTTCAAGTTTACCTGGGGTTGAACGAGGGTTAAAATTACATCAAACAAACATGCTTCCGATTTTGTTGAATTTTGAAAATATACGTTGTATCTACCTTTGTTGATAACTCAGATAATAATAATGTTGTGATATTAAATTTTCGCGAACATCTAGCGAAGATATGTATCATAAATCATGCTAAGTTTTAATTCTCCAACTGCTATACTTTTTGCAAACACTCATTTTTCTACATGTAACCATTTTTTGGGACACCTGGTACTACCTTCTTACTTTATGAGGAAGAAGAGCATATGGTTTGGTACATGCGATGGCCATGAACTGATGAAGTACCAGTACTTAGAATGATATGTGCCCTGGAAGTGGGCCAGTGCAATAATGTTGTATCTCTGTCAGTGATGGAGAATTGATTGCTCTTATGACCTGATGGAATTAAAAATGACCTTGGGAAATGGACTGTTGTAAAATGATTTGGTAAATGATAAAGTAAAATAAACTTATCAAAAAGTTTTGGGTTATGTTAATAATGAATCATTGCTGGTTTCTTCTCCCATGTGATGTGACGTGCAATGCCTAATTTTCGCATGGTTCATCTTTAGGACATGGCCTAAGAATTTTAGCTGACGAGGCATAACTTTCTCCATCAGTATAGTAAGGTCTGGGTCACATTATAGATGCCAAGGATCGGTCATTCTGTCGATTCTTTTGATGCTAAACATAATGCGAGATGATTTCTATCACAGTAATTAAAGTCAGTGATAATGATTGGAATTTTACTGTGTGTACAAGTCTAATCTCGGAAAGCAACAATATGGCACGAAAATTGCGAATACATTTTTATAACAATATCAACGTTTAATTTTGAATTTGAAACAAAACGCTGACTCTGATGCTGTCCTGGTTGCTGTATAGTAAATAAGATGAAGCAAAATAACACTCACAAAAATATTTCATCAATTACGTAAAAAACACAAAACAACAAATAAGCACGAAATCCCTGATTAGATTTTGTGATCGAAGTCTTTAAGAAAGAATAGAGTAAAGATTCTCCGATGACTTGACTTATATTAAGCAATTGCTCCATCAAAACCCCAAATGTAGAAAATAAAAGTGCGAAGACCACGGGAGAGCACGGACATTTTGGAAA
>JXSR01S006429.1:48348-64767 GCA_000969725.1 Ophiothrix spiculata
AATAAATAGCGTCACAACTTCATTTGTGTAATAGGCGTAATAGAATAGCTATAAATTCATTCTCATCAATTATGATTGCGTATTAAATCTATTGCCCATTTATATATCTTTACGAGCTTCCAGTGTTACAAAACAATTAACAACACGTAAATGGGTATCCGAGTACTGGTTCTCAAATTAAATTTATTAATTTTGATGAATTGGTGTTTATTTTACAAAAACTCCATGTTTTGTTTGTTTGTTTGTTTGTTTGTTTAGATACAATTGGAATTAATTTATCGTAACGGACACTTGTTACATAATATGTAACCGTCCGTCCGAACAACGGAAGTAAATGCAATCTCTTATCTTGTCATTTTTAACTTTTTTAAATATTTGCAAAAACTAAGGGATTAAAATGACACGTCAATGAACTTCACTCGATTTCCAGAAGTCAAGTTATGGTCCTTCAAAGGTTGTCATTCATGCAGGGAGTAAAATGTATGATAACTGAGATATTTTCTGCTGGTTGTCTACAAAATACACGGATTTTCATATTTCCGATCATTTTCTTGAAATGAAAGTTTGCTGTTATTTTGAAATAAGCACACGGATTGTGAATATGTGACGCGTTACATCAAAAGGTGCAAGTTCTCGGCCAAGCAAATGTTGAGATACAAGCAAATAAAGCTCGTAAATTATAAAGAAAATAATAAGAAACCAACCATCTTTAATCATCGTAACTTCCAAATTAAAACTCCAATTGTCACAAGCAAAGTATCATTTCTTCAAGTAACACAAAAATCTCCATTTTGTCTAAGGTATACAACTTGTACCTTTTGATGTAACGCGTCACATATATATGTCAAAAATCATTTTCGGCAAATTACGACTTTGACATGTATTTTCACATGTAGCGCAAAATGAAGTTTGCTGCATTTACGGCTCGTGTGAGATGGGCGATCACAAATACGGATACAGGACGAACATTCAATTGAAGTCAAAAATTCATTTATCATACTCCGTATATGGTTCTGCTCTAACTTTATAAGTTATACAAATTACAATAGACAATTATACTATCTCACTGGATACACCAAAAGGTCGATGAAACTACACTGGACATTGAAGCGCATCAAAAATAAGTTTAGACACAAGACACAAAGAAGACATATTTTCCTCTCATTATTAACTCATGATGTGCCTGAAACGTGATGATCCAAGGTACATAACATCTCAATATAGGCCTAATTTGACACCAGAATCTTGAAAATAGAGGTATCAAATTTCAGAATGAGGAAGAAAAACAAATTAAAAAATGATTAATTTCAAATAAAAGTATAAGACAATATTATGATTCGGACATGGAATGGGATACTGCAATAAATAATTAAATGCGATTGGACAAGAAATCATTTAAGTGTGGCTCAGTCTGTACCAGTCAATCCCAGAACTCAATAATTGTAATAACAATAAGTGTGCCAGTTAAAAATACATAATTAATTTGCTTTAATCATGAAAAAGGACAAGTAACTGTCTTTAACTTACACGAGTTTTATATCAAACATTGGTTTGAGCAAAATGAAGATACCAGTATGTTGATATTTTAGTCAAAGTAAATATGAATGATATCCACTTTTTGAAAGATGGTATATGGTATACATTTCGAAAACATAAATGCATTTCGGGATCATTAGTTTTAATAGTTTCTAAATATATGCAAAGATTGTGCATGTTGAGATCCCAGGGCCGGGGCACTCAGCTATATTAGTGTACACATGCGTGAACGAAAAAAGGGAAAATTTTCTGAGCAACACGGAAAACTCGTGCTTAGCGGTCTAAAAGCACCAAATTTCAACAAAAGGGTGTTTTAAAGCAAAAACACTGATTAAATGGATAACGAAGATGATAATCCAACATCATTCCTTCTTTATAGGACGTTTTTTGTTTGTTTGTTTATTTGTTTGTTTGTTTGGGGGTTTTTTTCAAGGAAAGCTTTGACACGCACATGTACATCTATAAACATATGACTGCCCACCCTCTCCTCCGGGATACCTTTGTCAGTTCAGGTTGATTTGAAATTGCAAGAAAAAATAAAAGGTACAACAATCTACTTTTATGTACTCTTTGTTGTACTAAAGACAGGTGATTGCGCTTATAAAAATCATTTAAGTACACTTATTGGACTTACAAACTTGAGGTCAGCAGCTATATCAATGACGTCTACGCTTTGTTACGTAATTGTTAAGTTAAATAGGCCTATCATTGTCAATGGAACACATTAAGCATGTTAAGAACATAGCGGATTAATTAGATGAGACTCCGATACCACCTGCCATACGATTGTGTTCTTTGTTTACTTGTTGTGTTTGATCGCGTGGCTGAGTTTGGTAAACAAAATAAAGGTAAACTTTGGCCAAGTACATGCTTACGCAAAGTATACAGTGAAAAAATATTTTTACCACCCTGCTTTTTTCTTTCATACTTGATATGATTCCTTTAGCATATATTCACAGTTACAATTTTTTTTGTTCTAACATACTAAAATTAGACTTACGTTGTGTAAAAATCGCTATGTTGTAAAAATTCAAGAGTCATTTCAAAATAGTGTTCTGATGTTGATCTTACTTTATCTGCTTAAAATGCATATATTACGGCTTGCATCATCAAAACTACTTATAATGAAGTGTGTTTGAAAAGTTATATTTAAAATCTAAGAAAAAAGAGATCAAACTTGAATAAAAAAAAAAAGGAACTCAAATCTAAAACCTCTAATATTGTAGGAAATATTCACGGTCCTATTCTTTTGACACGATCTTGAAAATTTACACAAAATATGGATTAAATAAAACACATATTCTAATCGTGTGTGTATAATGAATACAGATTATATAGTACAAACATTTACACTTGATCTTGGACTTATAGTCCCAAATTTGATTAAATAACCTTGAAAGCTCCGTGGAACCACTTTCCTGGTGGAACTTCTTATATTATTCAGCAGAGGATTAAAACAAATTTCATCTTTTTCTTTCTTTCTTTTTTGTTTTTCTTTAATGATATACAACAGTACAAATAATACTGACAGGGTCTGCTTATTTGAAGAAATTAAAAATATAAACAGTTTCGTTCCAAAATAGCAGAGATGATTTAAATGAATTTTTATTTGAAATTTTATAAACAAGAATAATTTCAAATTTTAGATATTTCTGAATATTAGCTTTATAAAATGCAATATATGTCAAGGGCTTTTGAAAGGGTTATTGTTATTTCATTATTACTTGAAGTATGAAACTTTATCAAAATTAAAAGCCCACTCTTCAATATGAAGTATAATCACCCTTAAGCAACACAAGGTTCCTTAAGGGTACTTCCTCTGACCACAGTCCTCCGTTGCCATGGCAACAGATGGGTCAAGAAATCTAAGCATTGATTTTGGGCTTACGATAGCCCAACAGATCGGAAATATTGATGGACTAAAAAGTTGGTGCTATTGTTCTCAGAGAAATTCAATATGTTTGTAATTGCAATACGTACAGTGGTGTGTTGTTTGAGTCTGAGACTGAATTTCTTTGTCTTGGGAGATATGTTACACCACCAATGAGTGACCAATGACCGTGGTCAGTCTTGTGTTTTTAACTGGGATGAATGGGTCAAGCTTTATTTGGTTGGTCAGTTGGAACAAATGTGGTCTGGGCAGGCAATTGCATTCCATGTATCTAATCACGAAAAACAAAACAAATAATATTAACATTTTGAAGATTGTGTGTATTGAGGCTGTTCAAGGAATATTCTTTTCTTGTTGAGAACAAATTATATGATGAGGAAAAGAAAAGAAGTGTAACACCAAATATTTCCCTCTCTCACATAAAGCTGGGTAGCACTGATCTCTGAAATCTTAGGGTTCAAATCACCACGCTGCTAGACAAGAAGTAGTCAAAATGATAGGATTTTCAAACATAATAGCCAATTTGGGGCTAATTGTAGACACTTTGGGTATACACGTACACGAATCCTAATTTCAGGGGTTTAATTGCCAAAAAAGGTGTTATCGGACCCAAATCCCTTGTAGTGACCTTGCTGGACTAGTTGAGATTCAATTATTTAGATGTTTGAATAATTTTTTATGATGGTGGTTTTTATACTCATAAATACACATAAACAATAAAAAAAAAATGGTTTTTTTTTAACTATTATGATACAATACAAAAGGCACAGTATGTGAACATGTTTTCCCTGACAACTTTGACATCATTGAGGATATGGCATTTATCAATATCATCAATAGCTTATAATTCAATATCAAGAAGCGTTTAAAAAATCAACATCACTTGAACGACTGCAAATCATTGGTAAAGATTGATCTTTTACCTTAAAGGGACTAGCCTACGTTCCACTTAGAATGAAAAACTTATGGAAATGCTCTAAATAAAGCTTAAGTGTAGTAATATTCAAAACAATACAAAAATTTACACAGAAATAGCTAAAATTGAGAGATAACTAATTTGCAATATATCATTCTTTGATGGTGGTGTGACTATCTTGTGTTTTCTGAATCCTAAATTTGTACCTCAGATCTGGATTTACCAGATATAAAATCAAGCAAAGCTCTTAGAGATAATTTAATACATATTAAAAGAGAAACAATTCCATCAAAATAATTTGTTTACCCATCACATGTATAAAAACAAAATCTTTTTAAATTTTGAAACTAGAAACACTGTTTTCACATCAAAAAATTAGTGGGAAGAATCTAGGCCAGTCCCTTTAATCAATGTATATTAAATGGTAACATAGTCATGATTTTGCTGTCCAAATGTTCGAGTTGTATTGAATCATCAACACCAACATGACCAAAAATGTATGTTTGCAGAAGTGTGAAATTCATTTCATTTTGTATATTTAGAATACAAATTCTGTATGAAAAGCACTGACATACAACATTTACTGTGCCATAAGGAGGGAATAGTAACTCGCTTGCAAGGAAGATAAATGGTAACATCAAGGCTCGTATCAAGACCTATTCACTGCATTTTAAACCCTCTAGCAATCGACAAGCTATGCACTTGAGATCTGACTAAACTCCCTTTTACTTCAAACGAACCCGACTCCCTCTACACCCCAAATTAAAAGCTAAATCACGACAATGTTTCGCTAAGTTTTCTTACTATTTTATTGTTACAGCAAGACTTAATTAAAACAAACACGGAATTGGGAGTTAAAATGCGTCTCTGATTTGTTCTGCTGTGTTTGTTTGTCTGTAAATTACTCATTTCACAAATATGGTTGTTCAAGTTTATAATCATTTCACGCGATGAACCGTTAACTCGATACTCATAAACTCATCTTTCCGTGTTTATAAAATCATAAATGTACAATTGAGAGCAATAAAAATAGTAAAATTAGGAAAAAAAAACGAATTAGTATTTTATTTGGCTACAGAGAACGTACATGGCCTTAACGAGTCCGTGCCTTAACATAGACACTCTTTCCATGACTTAAATAAAATAGGCAATGAGTCTTGGAAATGTGTTTTGTAAACTTGATTAAATATGCAAATTTGATAGAAAGGTGTTGTCTCTAAAATAGTTATCTTCGATAACAAAAGATTTATCAAGCAAATTGAAAAACCAATATTTCATTAAGAATGATTTAATGCCCAAATGATTACTCTTAGCTAAGCACCAAAACCGTCAAATAGACAAGACGACATATCAGGCTTAAGTTAACATGTTTAATATCATTTTGTCATCAAGGTTAGATAGAAACAACTATCTAATGATGCTTTGGTTTGTTAATTACTATCCTGACGAAAATTTAATTAAGCTTAATCAAAGTTTGCAGTCATGTTAGTACATGAAGACCTATGTGTTAATCAGTGGTTATTCCCGTCCCTATATTGGAATTGTCAGGGATCCGAATATGACCTTTTTGACCCACCGCTGAATTCCAATCAGAAATTTATTTATGTGCAAAAAATATATGAAAAATAATCTTTATCAAGTTCATTTATAAATATAATGAAACAAAAGGTACAAGATGTGAATATTTTTTCCACTTTAACATCAATATTTTTTTCAACTTTAACACCAATATTGCCATTGCTATAATTCAAATCGAAGGGGTTTATCATTTAACAGTTTATAAATAATTGGTATCGGTTTAAAAGGTTGGTCCTTTTCTTTGATCATTATATGTTAAAATATTTATATTTTAAAGTACACGATTTCGCTGTCTGATCTGGTGTTCAAGTTGAAGTTTCATCGCCCAAATTTATGTCAGAAGAAGTGTGATATTCATTTAATTTTATTTATTTAGAATACAAATTCTGTATGAAAAGCACTGACATACAACATTTACTGTGCCATAAGGAGAAAATAGTAACTCGCTTGCTAGGAAGATAAATGGTAACATCAAGGCTCGTATCAAGACCTATTCACTGCATTTTAAACCCTCTAGCAATCGACGAGCTATGCACTTGAGATCTGACTAAACTCCCTTTTACTTCAAACGAACCCGACTCCCTCTACACCCCAAATTAAAAGCAGATTCTTCCCACTAATTTTTTGATGTGAAAACAGTGTTTCTAGTTTCAAAATTTAAAAAGATTTTGTTTTTATACATGTGATGGGTAAACAAATTATTTTGATGGAATTGTTTCTCTTTTAATATGTATTAAATTATCTCTAAGAGCTTTGCTTGATTTTATATCTGGTAAATCCAGATCTGAGGTACAAATTTAGGATTCAGAAAACACAAGATAGTCACACCACCATCAAAGAATGATATATTGCAAATTAGTTATCTCTCAATTTTAGCTATTTCTGTGTAAATTTTTGTATTGTTTTGAATATTACTACACTTAAGCTTTATTTAGAGCATTTCCATAAGTTTTTCATTCTAAGTGGAACGTAGGCTAGTCCCTTTAAGGTAAAAGATCAATCTTTACCAATGATTTGCAGTCGTTCAAGTGATGTTGATTTTTTAAACGCTTCTTGATATTGAATTATAAGCTATTGATGATATTGATAAATGCCATATCCTCAATGATGTCAAAGTTGTCAGGGAAAACATGTTCACATACTGTGCCTTTTGTATTGTATCATAATAGTTAAAAAAAAACCATTTTTTTTTTATTGTTTATGTGTATTTATGAGTATAAAAACCACCATCATAAAAAATTATTCAAACATCTAAATAGGTTTGTTAATTACTATCCTGACTAAAATTTAATTAAGCTTAATCAAAGTTTTCACTCATGTTAGTACATGAAGACCTATGTGTTAATCAATGGTTATTCCCGTCCCTATATTGGAATTGTCGCTGTAATGATACTTTTCATATTGTCACATCAGACTTTAATCAGTATTTAACCTGTTGACCCATTGATATAATCGTCAAATTCCCACATTTATTTACAAATAAATAAATAAATGTATATATCCTAGCTCGTCGCATCCGTTTCTATTAAGTACATGTAAAGACTTTCACATCAAATGACCTCCTACTACCCCGGAAAAATCGAGTACAATCCTAGTACAACAATTCCTGAGCTACACATTTAGAACATCATTTAAATACAATTTTGGCACAATTCTAGTATTTTTGGATTAGCATTGTACTATAATTGTATTAAAATGGTGTTCCAAATGTGCGGCTTAGGAATGCTGCAACTAAACGAAATACACAACTGCGTGACAGAACAGTAGAAGGCATAAGAGTCAGAGTAAGAATGAGAGTGAGTGTAAAAATAAAAATAAGAGTAAGAAGAAAAGTAAGACAAATACATCAACACAGTGCACACTATGTCATGGTATATGTGTTCAAGATCTTACAGTAATTTCGACTGGTATCAAACACACCCTGAACACATTTCTATGCACTTGCACAATACTACAAAAATGGTGTCTTAGCAATGGACATGTCTTCAACAAAAGATAACAAAGAAATTAGATCATTTTAAGACACAACATTACAAGAGATATCTCCCAACTGGCGTTAAGAGACGTGCCTTTTTACAAAATGAGTGTCTTGCATAGAGACACTTCCAAACGTCTCTATGCGACACCTCTCCTGACGCCAATTGGGAAACATGTCTTGCAATTGTGTGTCTTAAAATGTTTTTTTTTTCTATTTTGTGTCTTAAAATGTTCTCAGTTCTTTGCTATCTATTGTTGAAGACATGTCCATTGCCAAGACATAGATAACACACTATTTTTCCAGTGTTAACATGCAACTCGAAGTCGGTACGTTGCTGTGACATGGAGGAGCATGTATGGCACGGGACCTACCAGCGAAAAAACAATAAATTTAATGTAGAAAATTATCTGTATAAACTATAAACGAACATAAACTATGATTATTGCCCGCATCCAAAGAACATCTGCTGCCGAGGATGCGTTCTTTTTATTAGAGGATATGGGGTGCTACCTTTAGCGATTTTTTCAGATATGTATGGTTAGAATGAACTAATGGTCCTGATTTTTGTCAGACATGATAAGACATAACATCTGCAACTCAAACCTTTTCCTGGATGGATTCAAAATATAATTCACATAAATTTGTGAAACTATGTCGATAATTTTAGAAAAGCATATTCCCATAAATTATGGTATAGGCTAGTTATCAATGTCATGAATATGATTTTGTCAAATGTTGATGATGCGTCATTTGATGCAGGCGATTAGTACTAGTAGAGGGAAGCCTATAGGGAATTGAAAACAAACACAAGCTGTTAATACGGAAATAATCATCGTACAATTTAGTGTCACCCCTCCCCTCTTATTTTTTACGTAGAACTATAACAGGTGGACCTGACAATGTATTAAGGTATATATCTCATCGAAGAAGTTACCGAAAAATAATGCGCCAATGGGGTCAAAAGAGGGGTTGAAATTATTGCAAGAGTTTACAAACCAGTTTGTGACCGTATTCAACTTGCATGAAAGCTTCATATGAACACTGATGAACAGCCCTCATGATATTTTGTTCAGATATCTTTGTGGTCATTCGGTTGGTTCAATGGTTTTTTCCCCCATGCTCGGGGATGCCTGGCAGATAGAGGCATTTCTCTAACCTAATGTCACTTCTCTTTCAAAGACATTCATTCACAAGTCAGGTTTTAACACAAGACAGTTTTAGTAACGTTTTTTAAAGTCATTTTAAGACATGTCTGGTTTGGAGACGTGTCTTTTATCATATTTCTTGATTGAATTAATTTAATTTGCTTATATTTTACATATGACGTCACTGAAGCATGTGAAGTAAAGACACCATATGTTACAGGCATCTCAAATCTGAATGGATAAGTCGAAACTATAAATGAGGCGTGAATAGCTGTTAATTAATATAAAGAAATGACAGAAAACCTTTTTTTAGTTTGAAAAAAAATAATGGGACCCAAACTAGCTTAACCCAATAAGCCCAAAAATGTATGCCAAAATGATACAGTTGTTCATAAAAAGTATAAACTATGATTATATGTATTTATGAAAACATTAAAAGAAAACTGGTTATAATAATAATGAAGTTACATCTGAACATCAATCGGCATCACATGACAACATGGGGTATTGTGTTAATATTTTGATACGTTATAAAAAATTTCGACCCAAACGTTATGTCATAATAACTTAAGATACTGACATGCAGCCCGACAAATGCACCATTTCATCGCGACGCCACGTATCTTAGTCAAGCTTACTGGGTTAAAAGACTTTGATTTCCATTAACATTAATTTCATCAAACTGAACAATAAAGTTTTCTGTCAGCTTTATATATTGACCGATGTAATTTTCCGGAGAATTCTTACTGCTTCTAATTTAGGGCAAGAAGCACGAATCCAGTATAGATTTTCTTGTGATTTTTTTTATCAGATGAGTGTTTATAGCGCATGTGATTTCAGAGTTGACAACAAATTTGTTATTGGGGGAGTTTATTGTATGCAGTGTCATTGCCCGAGTTTAAGATGTTTAAGATAAATGTTTGTCTTACTTTCTTTTTTATGATTTTGTCTTCAAATTCATGATGGAAATGAATGTATCCCATGTATCAAAATTTAGAAGGGACCCATCAATATCATATTTTCGAGTGCATATATGTTAGACAACAAATCACGAGAAAAAATGATGAAAATGATATCCTTACCAAAAATCTGATATGTTTTAGGAAAGACATCAAATGGCACACGTGTATAATTTGCGATAAAAAGAAAATTGATGAGAAAAGAACATTTAGAGAAAGGCATATTCAACACAACATGCTTGTAATTTCATGATCTCGGTCAAGTTTGAGACAGATTATACACTGTAAATTCGGTGTTTTTGATTTAAACACTTCTCCAAACACCAACGTCGCTATGTTTGAAGCATAAATGTTTCTTTGCAAAACTTCAGGCATTATCTTATATTCAATAGAAAAGATAAGAATCATAGAATATTTACACTCATGTGTATGAATGATTGTATTTCAAGTTGTATGTTTCAGTTTCTATCACTATTTTGTCCACACTTTCTAAACGTGTATAATACCTAAACACATTCTAAACATTAGACTCTTTAACAAAATGACAGTTTTAGTTATAATTTATACTTGTTGGTTCCTATTGATATCTGTGACAGAGTCAGGCATGTTTAGGCTTTAAACATATTTTTCACACTAAACACTAGTTTGTCCATACTTTCTAAACACCTAATTTACAGTGTAAAGGTATCAATAATCAGTCGGTTGAATTGTACTTACAATTATTATTCGTACCTGTATTTTGTCATTTTTCAGGAGAACCCATTTTATGATTTGTTTCTTTATATTTTTAAGATTTTATAAAAACGTTTGTTGCCTATCATTGACGTCAATAGGTGTAACTTGAATTTATGTCGAAAGTTGCAGTGCCAAAAAATTGTGACTGAAAAGTAAATATACAGGAATTACGTCCTTTCTGAACTGAACTTGCGACTTGTAAATAATGACTACCTGCATCATTTAACGAAATAAGGTATTGCTTTCGAAATGACATAGATCAAAAATCTACCGCACATTTATCAAAATTTGTGTGGAAGAGTTCAATGTGCAGGTTTCAACAATATTATATAGTATAGTTTGTATTTTTGGTGTATTTTGTTGAGTACCGTTGAGATTGTAAAACAGGTTAGTGCATCGGTACAACCATTGCTTTACACCAATAAGTACCGCGTTCGAATCCCGATCCGATCGCTGTATGTGCATTTGGTTTTCAGTCTATGTATGCTTCTGCTGGCTCTCATGCAGGCCCGTAGCCAGGATTTTTGATCGACCCTTAACTATTTTTAGTAGTTTTTTAGCAGTTTTCCTAGCATTTTGTGTAGTATTTTATTAAAAAACGGCCTAAATTCACACTTGTTTTGGTGCTTTAGGTGTTCTTTTGGTGGTCGTTTAGGGAATTTGTGTGGATCTTTTTTGTACATTGTCAAATTTGGGGGGGGGGGGGGGCGACGCCCCCACCGCACACCCCCTGGCTACGGGCTTGCTCTCATGGTTTCCTCCTGAGTAGAAAAAAATCTTGGACCTCAATAAAAATATGCTTCATGGAGAGGTTTCTTGGCTATCATCCTAAAGAATTCTTTGGCTCATTCCAGTGAAAACTAAACCTTTTTTGATTTCAAGCAAAAAATCAGCTTTTTTATTCGACCATATGAGCAGTTTTTTCAGTCATACGTTTGTTACTCGGTATGTGAAAAGTATTTTCCAATCAGAAATTTTGAATTTTTCTACCCGTGCATGAATGAGCACATGTTTTCATTCAAAAATGTCACAAACGTTACCAAAAAGTTACACCAAAATGTCACAAACGTTACCAGACGTTACCAAACAAAACATTTAAAGAAATCCTGACGATAGAATTTCCTACCACCTTTATGAACTATTTGTTAATATGTTACCAATCATCTGTGAAAAGCGCAATAAAAAATTCGCTAACATGTCAGAGAAATTTTACTTTGAAGTCATTTGGAGCAAAAAAACATTTCCGTGCGCGGTCACAAACGTTACCGAACGTTACATTAACTTTATTTAGTGTTTTGGCAATTATTTTAATCTTTAAACACCTGCATGTCTTGATCCCACCAGTGAGCACCATTATCAACAACAAACTCGTTGATATAATGTTTATGCTAGGTTCTGTGGCCATTTAAAAGTTAAATTTTCCAATTTTTCGGTCACAAACGTTACTTTGGAATCACCCCTTTACTTTTATCTTTACGTGTCTGATATACAAATTTCAGACTCATATGCCTGGATAATTGTGGTTCAAACCCATATGAGATAAAGCAATCAATAATTTTTTTTTCAAAAAAGTTGACTTTTTGCACTATTTTTTAATACCTGTAGTCCATATGGAATAATGATCTTATTTTTGGAAATTTCCGTATATTTTTAGTTTGAATCAGTCGTCTGTTTTGTGCTATCCGTTTTACTTCCATGGTCAATGATGGTGTAAATGATCAGAATCATTACTTTTGATACAGGCATCCTGTTACTGACACTGTAAGAAATTATGTAACAGAATTGCTCATTTTTATATTGTGAGATAATCATAAGAGCTGATATTAAAATGGTATAACATAATTCTGTCAGGTATTCTGATACCTTGTGAATTTTATTTATTAAATCATCTTTCTTGAAATCACAAAGAAATATAACAAACATACCCAAGATCATCTGTGGCCTATACTGACCACAGGGAAGGGGAGACAAGCTACAAACAAAAGGACAATTACAAGACAAAAAGGGTGGGGCAGGCGAGAATTTAACAAAAAAAAATAGGGTTAATTATTGGCAATTTGGATGTAGTATTGAACTATGAAAATGCTTCTATTAAACTTCAGTAAGTATATCTATTTTACTAGGAAATAAATCCGTCCTTTTGTCCATGTTTTATAGTGCAAAGTAGTTCTTCATAATTTTGACAAGCAACTATGAACATACTTCACCCTCAGCAATACGTATTCAAGTCAATTCCAATCCTAACACCTCTAAATCTCACAAAAAATGCCACATACCTTTATTTTACAGTAATTTAAACATAAATAGCAAATATTGTAAACTTACAGACATTTCTTACAGTGTAATGCGATATACTTTTCACGCTGTACTTGTTGTCAATACTACAATGCCAGGATTTTAATGACCGTCAATTTTTTGCTGGTATCTTGGTATCCACATCCATATCTCTGCCTATTATCACATGTCTGGTTTAAAGCAAATTCCAATCAATGTATACATGTGTCAGCGATTACAATTAAATATGCCTCCTTAACTCCGGTTTTACCATTTAAAAAGAAGTATAAACAAATTAACCTAAATATAGAAATAGATTTTAAAAATAACACGATTGGTATTCTGACCAGTAAAAATGTAGTATAGTATAATAGTACAAATATTTCGTTAAGGGTGAAAACGTAGTCGGCCTCCAAACAAAATTTTCGCTACCAAACATTTGGTCGTGTGTTTGGTAGCGACAATTTTCAAGGGAAGGCCGACTATGTTTTCACCCATATACATTGCACCAAATGTTACCGGTTCATACTTTGATTTCGTTGGCAAATATTTGGTGACGTCACGACCAAATATTTGGTAGCGAAAATTTTGTTTGGAGGCCGACAATGTTTTGAACTCTCTTTACTGATTTGTCCGTTGTAAATATTTACAAAACTATTTTATAAAACATAAACTCAAAAGATTGATACAACTCTTTAAAAAAAAAAATTAACATTGAATTTCATTCAAATTTTATTAGCTTAAGAAATTTCTGTCGACTCAGTCTTAGATCATGTAGATGGCAAGTAATTATGGAGTCGTAATTATCTACCACATATACGAATGACTCTTAGATGACAAGTATAGCTTATAATAGCATTTCATTTCTAGTTATCAACCACCAGGAGTTGGTCTCATCTGACCAGTAGATAATAGCATTTATAATTGCCAACCAATAGGAACTGCTCTTAGATGGCCAATAGTTAATAACATTTCTGATTACCAACCAATAGGAACTGCTCTTAGATGACCAGTAGTTAATAGCATTTCTGAGTACCAACCAATAGGAACTACTCTTAGATGGCCAGTAGTTAATAGCATTTCTGATTGCCAACCAATAGGAACTGTTCTTAAATGGCCAATAGTTGATAGCATTTCTGATTACCAACCAATAGGAACTGCTCTTAGATGGCCAGTAGTTAATAGCAATCCTGATTGCCAACCGATATGGATTGCTCTTCGATTCCCGATTACCAACGAATAGGAACTGATCTTAGGCGACCAGTAGCAAAAAGCATTTCTGATTTTCCAACCAATAGGAACTGCTCTTAGATAGCCAGTATTTAATATCATTTGTGATTGCCACCCAATAGGAACTGCTATTAGATGGCCAGTAGTTTATAGCATTTCTGATTGAGAACCAATCGGAATTGCTCTTATAGCTTATTGCATTTCTAATTTCCAACAAATAGGAACTACTCTTTGATTTCTGAATACAAACGAATTGAAATTGTACTAAGATGGCAAGTAGTTAATTTCATTTCCTATTACCCACCGATATGAATTGCCAGTGAATAATATCATATCTGATGGGAACTGTTCTTAAATGGTCAGAAGTTAATAGCATATCCGATTGCAAACTTATAGGAACTGCTTTTAGATGACCAGTAGTTAATAACATTACATAATGCTATTAAACCAATTGTAACTATACAATCAGAATTGTAAAACTGGTGGGCTAAAAAGCATTAATCCCTTCCTCAACTACTGGACATCTACCCTATATCTATACTATTAAGCTATCTATGAGCAATTCTTGTTGGTGTGTAGTCAGGAATGCAATTAACTACTGGTCAAAAGAGCATTTCTATTGGTTGTTGTAAATGCTAAAACTACTGGCCATGATATTTAACTACTGGCCATCTAAGACCAATTCCTATTGGTTGGTAATCATCAATGCTTTCAACTACTGGTCATATAGATGGCAAGTAGCTTATAGCATTTATGATTACCAACCAATAGGATTTGCTCTTTGATGGCCAGTAGTTTATAAGCTTTTCTGATTACTAACCAATAGGATTTGCTCTTAGATGGACAGTACCTCATAGCATTTCTGATTACCAACCAATAGGAAGTGTTCTTAGATGGCCAGTACCTCATAGCATTTCTGATTACCAACCAATAGGATTTGCTCTTAGATGGCCAGTAGCTTATAGCATTTCTAATTACCAACCAATAGGATTTGCTCTTAGATGGCCAGTACCTCATAGCATTTCTGATTACCAACCAATAGGAAGTGTTCTTACATATGGCCAGTACCTCATATTACCAACCAATAGGAAGTGTTCTTAGATGGCCAGTAGCTCATAGCATTTTTGATCACCACCAATCAGAATAACACTTAATGGTGAAATAGTTAACAGCATTTTAATTACCAACAAATACAAACTGCTCCTAGATTATCAGTGGTACATAGCATTTCATATTACCAAACAATACACTCTTAGAAAGAAAGTATCAAATATGAGACAAAAAGGATCAGTTTTGATCCTTTTTAGGTATCAAATATGAGCTTATCCTTTAAGGATCAAAGTGATCCCAAAAAAAGGATCAAAGACCTGCAAAAAACATCACACTGAAGTGACGCTAGCAGGGTTTGAACCCCACGCCGCACTCATACCTGCTGGTAATTACGAGACCTATGCTCTAACCACTCGACCACGCCGGACTGTGTGATGATATCAACGTATTTATATATGTTACACCATTGTATACATTCCCCGCTGTGTAGTGGATATTGGGTTGTACTCAAATATGAAACAAAAGATACGTTGGATCCAAACGCGGTATCAAATATGAGCTCATCCTTTCCGTATCAAAGTAAACCAGAAATACGGATCAAAACTTTGATATTGTAATCAAAAAGGATAAAAATAAAATGATCCTAAAAAAGGATCAAAAATGATCCTTGTGAATTTGATCCATTTGTATATATTGATCCGCAAAAGGATCAAAAGTGATCCTTAAAGGATCAAAATAAAATGATCCCGAAAACTACTCGTATATTTGATCCCGGCCTTGTAAGAGTGTAGAATATGCTCTTAAATGGTCAGTAGTTGATAGCATTTGTGATTACCAACTAATTGGAATTGCTCTTAGATGGCCAGTAGTTAATAGCATTTTTTGATTATCAACCAATAGGAATGCCCTTAAATGGCCAGTATTTAACAGCATTTTTGATTACCAGCCAATAGGAATTGCCCTTAGATGGCCAGTTACGGTAGTAGCATTTTTGATTGCCACTGACCAATAGCAAATGCTCTTAGAAGCTGGTATGGTACTTTTCAATCTTTATTGCCTTATTACCATGATTACCAGTAATTAATAACGTTTCTAGGTATTTCTTGATGATACCCGAAATAAACATA
>JXSR01S006430.1:744-14987 GCA_000969725.1 Ophiothrix spiculata
ACATAAGTTGCATCAAACTGATGAGAGATAATGAGTACTGAAGCACATGAAAATACACTGTACATAGCCATGATAACAACCTAACCTAGATTAAGTTAAGCTTAAAAAGTGACAAAGTCTACCCCTATTTTAAATCGGTTTTATCACATAATAAACCTGTTCCTTGTCAGCTAAATTGTACAATTACTCACATTATACATTTTTCGATGTTTCCACAAGTTTCATGATGATTTATGACACGTTTATCCTCCTCACTAGCTCTCACTCATGTCCCGGCAGTACCGAAAAACATGAACAGATCAATTGGTACTGGCAGAATACTTTTGGGTGTAATTTTGGGAGTATTCTAGAAAATATTGTTTCTGTATTATACAGTACTAGGCAATCTTAAGGTAGGATTTGGGCGCTCAAGAGGTGTATTTTTTTTATTTTCAGTCGATCTTTTTGCAAGAATTTCCAGTACGAAATATGGAAAATTTGTACTTCTTGGCATCTTTGAAAAACGTATTAGTACGTTTTTTTGACACCTAAAAATCCAAAAAACGGACTAAATACGGAAAAAACGGACTAGTTGGCAGGCATGGTGATGTGTCCTCTAAAGCTGTGTCTCAGTCATCCTTTTGAATATTTCATGTTTTTATTGCTGATTTATTGCTGATGTACTGTGCATAAAAAACAATTTCGGCAGCCATTTTGGAACTTGATGATGGGCATCATTTTGAATTTTAAACATGCTTAAGAGTTGATGAAGGGATAACTGTTTCTGTTTTAACCTCTAAAGCCAATTCCCAGTGATTATTTTGAATATTGCATGTTTTTTTAATGCTGATTTATTGTCAATATATCCAATTTTCGTGCATAAAACGGTATTTTGGCGGCCATTTTGGATTCCACTATGGATACAGAGATGTTTTGAACAAAACAGATGTCATATTTGGATTCTATGCTTCAAGACCTTTCATTTGACCCCCATATTGCCATACTTCTGACAATGTTGAAAATTGACCCCCTGGGGACTCCCGTAGGGGGGTCTGTGTGCACTTTTCACATGGGGTCCCTGAAGCCACATAGTCAGCATACTACAGGGAGTCTATCTACATATGTCATATAAAAATAGCAGACGGATGCCCCGAGGGTCCCCGTGCTCCCCGGTTATCAACATAATTGTGATTCATATTTATTGTTATATTTACTTGCATATGCTATTTTACAGACTTGTAATATGGAACAACGACTTACAGAAAATTTCGGTGGGTAATTCATACGCCATCGACGACGCAGTTGTGAAGATATACAATGATGAGTTATTTCTATCCACTTCCAAATCATCGACAATCAAAATATGTGCCAATGTTAAACCACATCAAGATGCTGATGATTTTCAATTAACACAACCAGAACAATTGTCGGCCACATCACTTAACCATATAATAGGTGTCATGAAACAGGACACAACCATGGCTTGTAATATTTGCATGAAGCCCACTGAACCAAAACACAATCCAAAACTTGTGCATTGCGCATCGTGCAACATGACAAGATTAAAAAGTAAATGTTCATTGAAAATGTATGCCACCGTACAGTTGGACAAAGTGCCCCATGTTGTCAACCTATTCAATGAACACCTACAAGAAATCAGGAACAAGTACAATGATAACGAGTGTTCTAGAGTTGTCACAGATATGACGTATGAGCAAATAGAATTGATGCTTCTGTCCCAACCCCCATTAAAATTCACTCTTCGAAACAAATCAATTGTTGGTTTAGAAGTTCCTGAACAAAATTAGCACAATCTTGAACTTTTCAAAATTCTGTAACTGTCTTAAAGGTATAGGTTCCAATCACATTCTCAACCTCTACCTCTCCACACTCCAGGGCTAAACTGCAGGAAGAACATTTTTGATGCAAAATTGAAACCCATATTTTACTGATTATGAATCCCAACTTTCACCTCCAAGCTCTTATGATATTTTTAAAGATATAACATAAAACTTAAAATAAATACCTATTTTCTATCTTATGTATTTATATAACATCCTCATTACAAATGTTGAAATAAGAACCTACACGTTTCACTGAACTCATAATATATCAAAAGATAAGCAGAATTTCAGTTCGGTATGCTTCAAAGTGTATCTTCCAATTCTTTTAGATAACAAAACACTGACAGAACAACATGATCATATTCCTTTAAAGAACTCCTTACACATGAACATTTCTTGAAGTTTCAAAATTTTAATGTTTTTCAAACAGAATACTCTAGATACAAACTTTAATTTTTGTAATATTTGCTTTCATGCTAAAAATAACAATTTGTGAACTATGGATGTGCTGGATCACATTCAATGTAGTCATATGATACAAAACTTTTTGCTAATCCTGCAAAAATTAATCTGAACAACCATAAGTTGAAAAACAAGTCCAAGAATTTTGTACCTTCTCAATTGTTAATTCTTCATAGTCCTTTAATTCTTTATCACATTTTAATAACCATACTTGTAGCTTAGTTATTTACACACCATGATTTATTTACATGTATGTAGAAAATGTATATTAAAATCATTAGAAGGAGTAGGATCAAATCACATTTCAACATCAAGCCTTAACTAAAATACATGTATGCATTTTTAATTTCAAATTAAAGCTCATGATAATACTTATTTGTATTTGAATTTATGAGATTAAATATTATTGACAATGCCTTCTTCTCACTCCACTCTTTGGCTATCGAATTGTGGTGTGAGAAAAAAGGCAAGCCATATTCATCCATATTTCAAAATTGCATAAATCTGATCCTTTACAGGGTGGTTCAAAAAACTTAGAACCCAAGTTCAAGGTCACGTTTCAGACAGTAATTGTACCTCAATCAACTTGAATTTGCACATGGATAATTGGTAATACCTTTTAAACAATCCCTGTAAGTTTTATGCAATTTGCATTATTAGGTCTTAAGATACAGTTTTTTATGTAAACCGTCCTTCAAATTGGCTTGTCCACGAAAGGTTTTCTTCGTTTTTGTCTTCAATCTGTTCCCCTTGATATGCACCGTATTTGGTTCCACACGTGTTGTACTGCAGGTTAAATTACGCATGTATCATCTGATCATCAATTTTTAATTGAATGATGTACCTGAACATAGCTTCAGATAATGGAGCCCCAGTTTCAGCAACGTAATGGTGCAGTTCAGATTACAGGTTCATACAAGAGGCCTCTGAACTCCAGCTCACGTAATTTTGATTTTTTTGAATTTTGAGTTTTTGTTTGCTCTGTCTTCTTCGGTAAATGTTTTCCAACAGAGTGGTTGGACTTAGTCACTCAATCGTTGTCAGATAGATTTCAGGTACTTAGGTGCTGTAAAGTGACGAAATTACATTAAAAGATCAGCTAGGAAAATGCATTGAAAACGCCTTCAATTCAAGCAGGGAACGCCCGTAACACAACGTGCAGTGCAGTTCGTGCAGGTTAGAGTACTTAAATTGATTTCACATCAATGTTGTATAATCCATTAAAGGTTTAAATCAGAAGGAGAGAGAAGCGATCGTGGACAAGCCACTTTGAAGCAATATTTTGACAATGGGCTGTATCTTAAAAACCAATGCTCAAAACTTGACCAAAAATGCCGGAATGGTTTAAAACCTATCCCACATGATGCCTTTGCCAACTGAAGGTGATAGAGGTACAATTGCTAAGAAAAAGATGACTTCGAACTTGGGTTTTGAGTTTTTTGAACCACCCTGTATACTCCTTTATTTACACTGTACAATTTTTATCTTATTTATGCTATGGTCACAATTGGTCGTACAGAGTTTGTACAAACGGTTGCAAATTTGTGTAGGCCGAACTGCAACTTTGCAAACCATTACAACTGTACTTACAAAACTTAATATGATCTAATGACGCGTTTTCACAATAAAAAATTATTTTCAAAATTTGTAGCAAACAAAGAAATCATAATCAATACAATGTTCCTAACCTGAACGTACAATTGAGACCATAATTTTAGTGATACCTTTCTTATAGATGTAAAGTACATTGTAGTCCTTAGTCTTTTGTTATTTACTAATCCTTAGTTACTCAATGTAAATAATGCTCAAACCAGTTTATTTTATCACATGTGTGCTACACCAATTTTCATACTCAAACTTCAAAATATATTTTTCACGACAACCAAAATAACAGAACTGTTTGTCATGGTACATTTGAATTTCACATATTTCATCGCTCCGACATCACTTGAGATCTACAGATACCCTTTCGTAATATTTTCATGTGCACTACTAATAGTGTGTGTTGAAGTGATGAAATTGCTTGACTTTGAAAGCCATTAGAAACCATCTTAAAAACCTCTCAACTTGAATATTATCCTAACAAGGAAATTAACGAGGTATATTTTCTCAATCAAAATCCCAATTATACCAGTTTTAAACCTAAAAATGACCATATTTAACCTTAAACTCATATTTGAAATTTCTGTATTAGTGTTTTCTACTTCATGTTACATCCTCAAAATATTACAAACAATATCTCAGGACACTATAGTAACTTATTTCATAGCGAATCTAATAAGATCTATTCCATCCAAAAATACTTAAACATGGATCATTGTATTTGACATTTTCAAACAACTTCTCAGAGCAAATGTCATAATAGAACTTCATGTAACTTTAACTATCATCTCAAAAATGTCTGTAAATATTAACTTATTTTTGTACTAACATTAACTATTTTTATCTTATTTTTGTTCTAACATTAACTATATTTATCTTATTTTTGTAAAATCTTTCATAAATAAAGCTTCTTAAGCAACAAGAAACAAATTAATTCTTATCCTGTGTGCTGTTGTCTCGCCTGAACATAGTGAGGAAGAGACAGAGTAATCACTTTCCTGTGTGCTGTCCAATTTCTGCCATCCGCAGCTTATCACCTGAACTGTAAAGCCTCAATACAATACTTAGTGACAGAAAGGGTCTCCAGATAAACTCGCTCGCAACTTGAGATCATCCAAGGTCGAAAATGACCCCACACAATTCAAACTTAGCCACAGATAAAATTTTAATCAAGGTCATTTTAAGCCAACATTTCACATTAATCACAATGTTAACCTGAAGTCATCCTAAAGACAGAAAATTGACCTGAAGTCATGACAGGTCATTTCAAGGTCACATACATCTCATGCCCTTCATCCTTCTAAACATAACCATGAGCAACCCTCAATCCAAGGTCAAAGTCAAGTGTCACTTTTCGATCAAATTTCCAAAATGCACTTAAAGTTGACCTGAAGTCATCTAAGGTCGTTTTGGCCATGACATTCCCAACTGAAATCACATTCAACCATCTCATAGCAATACATGTCAGATCATGTTTATGCTCCGAGAAATATATTCCACTTCATAATATAAACTTATCTACATTTTCAAATTAAACCTACGTCATGCCAAATACCACTTGCACCCCCTTCCATGGTTTCTTCTTCAATATTAAAGATCAATATAACCACCCTCACAAAGAATACAACCCTTGGCAATCTTCAGAGAAGACGCGAGGCAAGTTTTTTTAGAAGACCTTATTTAAGGTTGAACCGATGTACCTTTTCTTTACCGATCCGATATGCCGATGTTTTATATCTGTCACTTTGCCGATCCGATATTTTTTACCGATGTTTTAGTGCTTTAGTTGTAGCCAGGAAATTTTGAGTGCCGGTCGGGGAGTCTGAGAGGGGATGTGCCGGGTCCCCCCCCCCCCCCCCCCCCCTCATTTTTGTAAAATTTTGAAAATTTGACCCTAAAATCACGCTATTTTGTGCAGCAAAATTGCTCACTTTTATACATTACGCTATCATGGTCGGCGCCATTTTAAATAATTTGTATGTGTGTTTGAAAATATTTTTTTTTTGCGAGGAAGAAAAATCTAATAAAATCGCCTAAACTTGTTAAAACCAACACACTTAATTATAGTTATGATTAATGAATCCCAGCATTTTCATAGTTTTCTACAGATTTTTCTTTTTGAGTAAATTTAATAGAAATTTAAGACTTCGTTTCTATAAATAATTTCGATGTTTTTTACCCATAATGCATTGCACAGATCTCGTAGCATGCGCTGTGTCAGGGATTTCCCTGGGACTCCCAATAATACATGTACGTCATGCATAAATTATTATAATGCCGAGTGAAACCTTGGAGGTTACTGTGCGTGTTTTAATGTCAAATATCGGGAATAATATATAAAGTGATTTTTGTGCCATTTGACGTTTATACCTTGTAATAAATGATTTATGAAAGTTTGATTTCATCTTTAATATTCGTCAGACATGTCAGATTATTGTATGTCTTGTATTTATGCGGCGTTTTATGATTCTACGTAAATAAGACAAGTAAGCTTATAGTCAAGTTTAGCGGACCATTTGAACATCGGTAAAGTTCATCGGCAAAGACAGGTGATTTTACCGATCCGATGTTTTGCCGATATGGTGTAATATCGGCCCGATACGATGTCCGATACGATGCATCGGTTCAAGCATACACCTTTTCACTTAAAAAATTCAAGGACTTTCAAGGACTTTTCCCCTTATCAGAGGCACCCGGCGGAATATATGTCAACAAATAAGATGAATTTGTTTTTGCTCATTTTTGGATAAAAATAATTACATGGTAATATCTTTTAACTTTTTTAATTTGTAACATTTCTGATATTCAAAAATGCCAGGACTTTCAAGGACTTTTTTTGATAAAGTCAGTTTTTTAAGGATTTTCAAGGCCTGGAAATTGCAAAATAAAATTCAAGGACTTTTAAGGACTTTCAAGGACCCGCACTAACCCTGTATCATAAGATTGAAAAGAAAATGAAGTACTTTTAAGATAACCCCTATGGGTTTTTTTCATGGTAGGACAACCTTTGAGCATCCACAAAGGTGGGTAGTCACAGGATGAACTTAAGGTTCCTTAAATTCAAAATTATTTGGGTGCCCCTTCATGAATTAATAACAACGTACACTTTTCCAAAGTTTTATAATAAGAATTATAAGACTAACTAGACAATGACAAACTTAGTACATTTGAAGGTATCCTTGTAAGTATTATTCTTTGTTCTGCACTTTCAACTTATTGATAAGGCACTCTGTTATACATTTATACCCATTATTATAATATTACTATTGCCATACTCCTATAAACTCTGTTTTCCACTCATACTCTATAAAGTTTTCAGTACAAAACAAGCAGCAAATTAATGCACACCCACCAATATGACCAAACGGGTAAATAAATTACTTCATATTTCTTGATTCATTACAATGTACCCAATCATGCTGAATAATCAAATGAACTTGTGTTCAAGGTTTACATGTGGTAGCAACAAAATTGGCCAAAAATAATGCAAAAATCATGAAAGTTTTGAGCTGTAAGTTTCATGCACAAAACAAAATTTTTATCAATCCTAATCAATCGTCTCTTACACAATATAAAAACACAAGTTGTTGTAGAATACAAGGGATAAGCTGTGGATCTCATAACAGAGTCATATTTCGTTGATTTGTACTTCTAGGTTGATAGAGTATATGTGGATCCATTACACAAGACTTTATACAATTCATAAATTGTGACATTTTACAATTTACTTCTTATTAGGGATATCTGATGTGTCATGGCATCCTGATGAGTCTGTGGATGATGCCGATAACGTCAACGAATACTTCACCAGACAGACTGGCAAAGTAGTGACTGTCAACAAATTTGCCACTGTAATTGAATGGACTGTACCTGGCTTGCCAGTATTAACAGTACCTCTTGTCCTTGGGGAAGACAAATCTAAAGAGAATATTGCAGTGTCCGTACTTTGGACAGATGAGGATGAAGAAGATCTTCAAGTAGAAGGCCCAATTACTTTCTTTGTAACTTCTTCATGCTTCATCACAATTGATGATGAAGAGTACCTATTACTCTGGCAATGGACAAGAACAAAGGAGTTATCAGTTCATGACGAACATAGTCCTACCCCGTCCGCATGTACCGACAGTGAGTGGGGAAAGAGCAGCGAAGGCGAAAGGTGAGGACGTGTTGGAACTAGAGGATAATCCAGATGCTCAAAATCAAGCAGAGGAGGACATCTCTGAGCATGCAGTTGATTTCAAGGTGATGGGGGTCACTGCACAAATTAAACGGCAAGACCTACTGCTTGAGGCAAAGTCTAAGATGCCTGAAGGCCATCAAGTTCATGCAATATTAATGTTATATATAAATATATGTTTCCAAACATGTCCGACGATCGAGTGGACTGTACTTGAACATTTAATTAAGCTTTTTTACATAAAAAAAAGAGAGGCTTTGCTGTTACGAAGCTGGTCAGGGGAAAAAAAAGGCCTTCATCTTGATCAAAAGATAACGAAGGCCAGCCAGACGTAAAGCACTACGCACTGAACTTTAATAATCAGAAGGCAATGAACTGAACTAAATAAATAGACTTTTATGAAATGGAAACAGGAATTTCATAAACTTATCTTGATAGTGTACCACAACACCAATTGTAGGCAATTGAACACACAAAAAAGGAAAAATTTGTCAAAAAATTGTCTGTTTTGAAAAATGCAAACATGTAAACCATTTTGTCACATTTTTGAGGGGCCTTTGGTAAACCTGGGAGGTTGATGGAGAAGAAAGAGGTCCCACCCAATTAGCCATTTAACCAGGGGTAGAGCTAACTTGCACCATGGGGTCATATACTTGTTGCTGATGATTATGAGCCTCTAAATTAACAATATGGAGTAAAAAGGGCTCAGTTGAGCCCTTCATTTCTATTGTTTTGGGCTTCACAAATTGGAAATTAGAGATTTTTGACCCCATGTTTTTAAACCTAGCACTACCCCTGCATTTAACTAAGATATAGAGAATTTCTGAAGACAAAATGCATTGATCTTATAGAAAATGAGCCATGGAAAGCGAAGAACATGTTGGAGTTTCCATGATTGATAGGTGTTACACTTTTTGAGTTATGAACAATAATACCCAAACTAAAGTTTTGGGTATTTTCCTTCTCCCAAAAAATATCATGAACTGGCGGTTGAAATTACACCTTATCAAGCTTTGGGATCTCCTTTATATATACCATATATTTCCCCTCGATTGCCAGCTTTACTTTCCTCGCTGTTTGAGCAAAAAACACTGCTAGCTCATACCCCCAGGCCAACCCACCTTGACCAAATTTATTTATACAGTTAAACTGATTTTAAAATGGACTCCCCGATCGTCAATCTCTTGTAACACATGAAAATTTTTCAAAATCCGAGTTTTTGGTATCAGTATTTAATCGCCATATTTTTCAGATTATGTGGGTGAAATATTATGAAGGAATATTGTATATTGTATTATTGGGGCCCAGACATTAAATTATACAGTAAAGAATAGGGCTTTGCTACACACATAATTGCTTCTAAAAATAGAACTACAACTCAGATGCAACTTTAACTTGGCAGACATGTTTTGTGGCTGACATTGGTTCGTTCAATGTAAAAAAATAACATAGTAAAATCGGAAAGTCTACCTTTAATTGCAGGCCAAAAAGTTCTTTTGAACATTACCAAATTCTCCATTGCTTTGCATTATTAAATTTTATTTGAACTTGGTGTGATCATAAATCAAATGTGATGCTGGCAAATTGGTTCAAATTTAGTGACAATGTAACATACAACATATTTCTGGTTTACTCTTTTTTCCACAGAACATGGATTTGATATGGAATCATTTCAATTTCTGAGTGAGGAACTCATCGAACAACTCATCCCAAAACTTGGGCAGAGATTGAAATTTCTTCAACGATGGAAACAACATGTGAGTCCATTTCTTCAATTGTTGAATTTGTTGCTCTTAGAATAAAATGAAGTGCTACAAATGTTTAAAAGAAGTAACTGGAGGAATTAAGGATTTATTCAATCACTTGAAATATATTCATCGTGTTACATCACACACATCAACCGTAATAATCTGTGGCCAATATGGATGTACAGAAACATTTCCTTACACATCAGCATACAAGAAACATTTGCTATCTATACATGTGGCAGAGAGAGAATTCAGAGAAAACATTGAGGACATTGTCAATGCTGTACCACAGAGAGATCAAGTTTTACAAATCTAAAGAGAAGATTGCAGTGTCCCTACTTTGAACAGATGAGGATGAAGAAGATTTTCAAGTAGAAGGCCCAATTACTTTCTTTGTAACTTCTCCATGCTTCATCACAATTGATGATGAAGAGTAACTATTACTCTGGCAATGGACAAGAACAAAGGAGTTATCAGTTCATGATGAACATAGTCCTACCCCGTCCGCATGTACCGACAGTGAGTGGGGAAAGAGTAGCGAAGGCGAAGGTGAGGATGTGTTGGAACTTGAAGATAATCCAGATGCTCAAAATCAAGCATAGGAAGACATCTCTGAGCATACAGTTGGTTTCAAGGTGACGAAGGCCACTGAACAAATTAAACGGCAAGACCTACTGCTTGAGGATAAGATGCTTGAAGGCCATCAAGTTCATGCTATATTATTGTTTTATATAAATATATGTTTCAAAACATGTCCGACGATCGAGTGGACTGTACTTGAACATTTAATTAAGCTTTTTTACAAAAAAAAAAAAAGAGAGGTTTTGCTGTTTGTTATGAAGCTGGTCAGGGAAGAAAAGGCCTTCATCTTGATCAAAAGATAACGAAGGCCAGACGTAAAGCACTACGCACTGAACTTTAATAATCAGAAGGCAATGAACTGAACTAAATAAATAGACTTTCATGAAATGAAAACAGGAATTTCATAAACTTATCTTGATAGTGTACCACAACACAAATTGTAGGCAATTGAACACACAAAAAAGGAAAAATTCATCAAAAAATTGTCTGTTTTGAAAAATGCAACCGTTAGGCCAAAGAAAAAAAAAGGTTCGTCTCAGAAACCATTCGCAAAAACGCTATGCGATTTTTTATTTTTTTATTTTTTTTAGAAAAATAGCTATGCGGTATGCTGGATTCTTTTTTTTTTTTACGGTCTAAAATTTTAATCACCCAACTTACGGGTGTGAATTGACCGCCACAGTCATTCAACACGTATGACACGAAAGTACGAAACAAAAAAGTTATAAATAATTAAATCTCGCTGAATTGAGAATAAAGTTATTTACTATGGTGGTCGATCGCTGGCTTACTATCGAGAAAAAAATCAAGAGGGCCAGCGCGTAGGTCTACGCGCTAAATTCACATTCACATAGCAATGCGCGCGGGTTTCTGAGACAAACCTTATCTTTTTTTTGGCCTTATGTAAACCAATTTGTCACATTTTTGAGCCTTTGGTAAACCTGGGATGTTGATGGAGAAGAAAGAGGCCCCACCCAATTAGCAGCATATAGAAATGATCTTCAGATGAACAGGCAGGTGGGTAGTGCTCTTCAAAAGGAGACAGACTGTCCAATGGAAGTCTCACATGCATTGATGCCGCCGTCCGAAAGGCCCTGTATCCATTGGCTGTTCACTGGTGCCATATGCACGCAATTGTCCCCAATTGCCATGCAACACACACAAGAAACCTTTATTTTGCATGCATATGGCACCAGTGAACAGCCAATGGATACAGGGCCTAAGGGATAGAAGGAAGAGGAAATTGAAGAGGTAGTGATCAGGGTAACCAACCTGGGAATAACCCTGTGCTCCGTCCTGGAAGGAGATAAGAATCTCAAGCTCCCTCAGCTGAAGGCCATCATGAGGTCCTATTATCAGGAAAAGGGAGCAACAGAGTTCTTTAAGGAGCTATCTGACAAAAACCAAAATCCAGCTTTAGATTCTTCCAAAATATTTTACAAAGATAGATGTCTGTTATATTTAAAACATGTAGAACTTAATTTTGCTCTATACGAAAGTTTTCAGGAAGATTTGATCTTTCTCAAGGGAAAGCGGCAACTCCTCAAGAATTCAAATTGAAGGCATTATTGATCTGAGAGAAACATCTTGAAATCATCCATTGCTGAACCACAGTATAACTGCCAGAAGGTCTAAGCCCTCTCCATCAACACAATTGCAACTGGCCTATGGAGCAAAAGAGTTGACATCAAGCTCTTCCTGGTAGAAACATTTTAAATTTTTGTTGTCCGCCATTTTGCTCCACAAGAATACAAGATAGGGTTTTAAGTGTATTAGGTTTAGGTTTATTAACGCTGATTACATCGCGGCCAAATGGCCAAATTGCATAATACAGTGAGCTCAAAATATACAAAAACAAACAGCATTTAAATCACATAATATACAAGCAAAAATGACAACAAGCAGCAATAAGCAGCAAACAGCTGAGAAACAGGGGAATACTGACTCAGTCTAGATGAGGTGTTGCTGGAAAAACTAACAGTGGCCGTCTATAAAAAAAAAAGATATAGAGCAATAGGGTATCAACAGTATTTGATAACTATTTAAAAAGTTAAAGAATAAGTTGGGAATTTACAAAGATAATGAAGTAGATGAGGAATCCTTCTCCTTACTGGATTTCAGTGAGGTTGTAAAGTAAAGTGGCCAACAGAGCAAAGACACGATGGTCCACTTCCAAAGTTTCATTAAACTTACCAAAACTATACCAGCAATAAGCACCTGCCATACCATGGTGACTATAGTTACAAGTCAAATACTTGTCAAGGCAAATAAAGGTAAGGCCTGGGGTGTTTCACTAAAACATCAGATTAATCTTATCTTCCAAATTGATCTTAACTTTCAAAAAATCAATCTTAACTATTGCAATTTAGATTAAAGATTAAGATTAATTGCCATTTCTATTTTACTTTAAAAAAAATCAAGATCAAGATTAATATCTTAAAGTACTGTGTTCTAATTGTACACCTATGTGCTAAAAATAAACTGTTAAGATTAATCTTAAAAGGTCAAAGATTAATTTATGTAGTCTGCATAAAATAAAATCAAAATGGCTCTGCAAATATAGTGCGCTCAGAACCATCCTGTAAGAGCAAACAGAATCTTCAGGGACAGGACAGACCCTTTAGATGTGCTGAATGATCAGCAAATGTATAAGCAATACAGATTTTCCAGACAAGGAGCTATGTATTTGATTGATTTATTAGAAGAGGACTTGAAACCAAAAAAAGCTAGGTGTCATGCAATACCTGCAGCAATACAGGTTTTCACTGCCCTCAAGTTCTATGGAGAAGGGTCACTTCTAACAACTGCTGGGAAGGACATGGGGATCAGTGTTGCAAGTGCATCCCTTGCAGTCAGGAGTGTTACTGGTGCGTTATGCATCAAAATGAACAGATTCGTCAGCTTCCCTACCACCCCACAAGAAGTTAGCAAGACTCAGCAGGAATTTTTTATGAAGCATGGGTTTCCAAAAGAAGTGGTAGCAGTTGACTGTACACACATACTCCTGCGAGGATGTTAAGTGGGGACCAAATGAACATGTCTTCCTCAACAGAAAAGGGCTACACACACTGTCCAGCTCATTTATGACACTTCTTATAAAATAACCAATGTGCTTGCTAGGTGGCCAGGTGGCTGCTCATGATTCCAGAATCCTTCAGAACAGCCTGATTGGACAGATGTTCAATGATGGGATATTGAAAGGAGTCCTGATACTGATTTTCTGGAACTTTATATACAATCTTCATAGTACATATGGGAACTATTTTCAAATTAGTTGGCCAAAACTGCAACACAACTGAGCTACTTGTCAAGCTTGGAAAACTGAGACTATCCACTGCTTTCAATCAGAAGATATGTGATTGCATACAATCCTTATAAATTGAGCTGAAGGATATTTTGCATTTGAAGCAATTCATTCAAAGATTATTGACTCTTGTTACAACCAAATACTTAAAGAGCCAAAATGAATAAATGTGTGGTGCTCTGGCATAATGAGCGGAAAGTCGCGATTTTCAAAATTGAGTTTATGGCATATTTAAATGTTCTATAATCTCAGCTTTCGAATGATATATAATATGTCATACTTTCTTTCTACAATTTTCATTTACAGATCAAAATACAAGGCAGTCCACTCAAAATCTGGCAGTAAAAAATTGTCGCTAATTGATTTTAAAGTTCCTGTTTACTATAGTGTATACTAGCAAAATGCGATCAATTACCCGTGAATAATTACACTTCCCGGCGTAATTGACCTTCAAAACGCAAAATATAGGTTAACACTAATGCATTTATTTGTTTTATGTTAAAAAATGAAATTTGATCTCTTCATCATATTTTTACTTTAGCAGC
>JXSR01S006430.1:36223-50269 GCA_000969725.1 Ophiothrix spiculata
ATTATGGACCAATGACATGTGTAAAGCTAATCAACTCATATTGATTGGCATTGTTTCATTATGGTTAAATCTACCAGCAGATTCCCCCCCCCCCCCCCCCTCCAAAGAAAACCAATATAATTTGATTGAAACCCTGCCTCTTCACATTTAGCATAATAAACAGATGTGTTACCAATCAGGCAAATTAGCTGTTTAGTAAAACACTTACCCTGCCTCCAGATGTTCTTGATTGAGCCCATGTATACAGCTTCTGCCACTGAGCATGGCCGAGCGGTTAGAGCACGGGTCTCGTAATACAGAGGTTGTGGGTTCGAGCCCCGGGCCAGGCGGTTTACGTCTCCTTGCATTGTTTCCTTGGGCAAGAAACTTTACTCTAATTGCTCCGTGGTTCGGACAGTCATGTTAAGCCGTGGGTCCCCTGTGCGAATGCTCCTTTTTGGGGCGCTGCATACAGAGTATACCTGGTGATTCTATAATCTGCCACCAATAATCCAGAATCTATAAAATGAAAAAATATGAAAGCCTTTTGTGAACACATTTTGTGATGGGAAGTTAGAAACGCTGATGGTCATAGTAAGCATGGCGAATCATACAGATTAGGGAATATATATAACTTAAACCCCGTTCACATTAGAGGTTTTTCTTGGTTCAACTAAGGTTCAACGATTGTTAAAAATAAGTGTGAACAGCACATCCCTAGTTGAACGAAGATCAACTAACTTTTGTTTGAAGATCCTTTGGAGATTCTTTTTGGTAGTCTCAAGCCTAGGAGCCCAAGGCCTTGAGCCTCAAAGACCCAAAATGTCTGTATGTAAAATCACCTCAAGCACCAAAACTATAGAAGTCCCAAGGACCCCCAGGCAAGGACCAAAGTTGGTACACAAATGTCCCATTACTTGCTGACGTGTCTTTTGGTAGTCATAGGCCCAGAAATGGTTGTATGTAAAATCACCTCTGGCACCAAAACTATAAAATCCCCAAGGACCAAAGTTGGTACATAGATGCTCTATGACTTGCTGAAGTTTCTTGGGTTAGTCTTATAGGCCTAGTGACCAAGGGGGGAAGGTCGTATGTGCCCTACCCACAGGTTTTCCAAAACGTAAAAAAATTACATCGCCGCTCAATGTAATACTCAAACTTAATGCATAGTGTTTCGAGGGCGCTGTTTAAATATGTTTTGCCCATAAATTTGAAATGGATTTTTTTTTTCTAATTTTACTTTAGCAATGTAATTGTACTTGCAATGTGCAAATTTGAGCACAATTTCATGTGTAAATTCAGGGTTTTTTAAATTTTGGCAAGAAAATTGTGACATAAAAAATGCTTTTTCAGTAACAATTTTCAAAATTATAATTGGAATTTCACTTTTTTTAACATTTGGTACTTTTTGCTTTATCATTGACCAGACTTTCAATGTAAAATTCATATGGGAAGGGATGCTGGTAAAATACATTGGTTACTTGAGTACTCAAGGTGGTTTCAGACTAGCTGTCGTTGCGGCACACGACCAAACAATTGCAATTTTGAGTTGTCGTACTGTAGCATGACACATTTGCATATTGCCGCAATGGTCTGTTGCAAGAAAAATTTAATTTATTCCAACTCAAAATACCGTGTCGTTGCGACCATCATGCAGGACAGGATAATCGATATATCGGCTTGTCGTGCTTGCCGCAAACATTTTCTGATGCGACAAGGTCGAGTTTGCGCACTTTTTCTAATTTTTGCCTGTCGTATGGTCGTGCGACAGCATGACAGGCTAGTCTGAAACCAGCTTCAGGCCTTGGGGCCCATAGGACCAAAATAGGTAAATCACCTCGAGCACCAAAATTACAGAAGCCCAAGTTATCAAAGTTGGTACAGAGATGCTTCATGATTTGAAGATGTGTGTTTTTGTAGTCTTAGGCCCAGTGATCCAAGGCCGTGGGCTCCCAGGGCCAAAATGGCTGTACCGTAAACCGGGGTGACTTTGAACGCTTTTTTCAGCTTTTGCCATTTTTTATATTTTCAACATAGAAACATTTCTGATATTTTGCTTTCAAAATACCTCCTGGGGCATGGTCTTTCTCATGTTACATTTTTGTAGAACTAGCAGTTATGTTAAATATATATTTTTAAATTTTTAAGTACCGTTCAAAGTCACCCCGGTGACTTTGAACGGGACACGTTTTTCCTGGAACAGTGTGAGATAAATACATTCCTAGAACTAGAAAATATCATTATCCCACAGAAATATAATTGTTTTGATCACAAAAATACAAAAATTGGTGATAATGCAAACACAGCGCCCCAGACTTGAAAATTTGTAAGCAACAATCAAGGGTACTGGTTTCCTGCTAAATGCATGTATTTATATGGGAGATATAGGCGTTCAGAGTCACTCCGGGATCGTTTTTTCTCAATATAGAGAATAAGAAAGAAATTTATAAAATTATTTTCATCATTATTGTAAACTATTATATTCCTGATGCAACCATATTAATTTTAATTTCATTTGATCAGTGTTACCATGGTAACCATTGAGATTTTTCCAACATATGAAAATTGGTATAAATTTGGCAACACATTATACAAGGCTATAACAAACAACTGACAACACATTCGGTAGTGTCTCTAAGATGTAACATTGCTTTTAGTATCCCCTTTTCAATCATTAATTTAAAAAATTATATCATCAAGGATTAGTGAGATAATGGCTGATTAATTTGACCAACTCAAAACGTTCAAAGTCACCCCGGCGTTCAGAGTCACCCCGGTTTACGGTATATAAAATCACCTCTAGCACCAAAACCACAGAAGACCTAAGGACTAACGTTGGTACAGAGATGTTTTATGACTTAAGTATGAAAGTGCCATTGTGGTAGTCATAGGCCCAGGGACCCATATCCCTTGGGCCACAGGGCCCCAAGAAAATGCACCAAAACTACAGAAACCCCATGGACTAAAGTTAGTGCACAGATGTCTCATGACTTGAGGAAATGTATTTTTGTATCTTGGTAGTCTAAGTCCAAAGGCTTAAGGCTTTAAGTCTTAGGCCCAGAGACCATTGGCCTTTGATTCCAGTGGCCAAAATGGCTGCATATAAAAAAAAACCTCTTGCCCAAAAACTAGAGAAGCCTCAAGGAACAAAGTTGGTACACAGATGCTCCATAATTTGAGAAAATGCTTTTTGGTAGTCTTGAGCAGCGTTCGAAATTCTGGTTGTCCGGTTGCCCGGGACAATCAAATCTAGCACAGGACAACCTAAATTAATGCTGTGGTTGTCCGGCAGACAACCATAATTTTTCAAAGTCAAATAAACATACTTCTTAGCATGTTTATTTCAAAACTGGAACCGTCGATAAAATTTTAAAATTTTTGAGCATTTTTCTTCAATTCTCTGATCGCCGTAAAAATATGACTTTTTATCAATTTTCTGTTGAAAAAAATAGAAGTAGGTGTCTCGTAGTTGTCTGTGCGCTTGGGAGACCTTTTTTTTCTGCTTGTCAGTTTTGAAAAGCTAAGTCAAAACAATTTGGGGGTACCTTTTTGAGTCTGGCGCCGCGCCTGACGGACAACCAAATTTCTGACGGACAACCAAATATTACAACCTGGTTGTCCGTCGGACAACCATGTTTTTTTCCTTAATTCGAACACTGGTCTTGAGCCTAGTGATTTTCTCAAATTATGGAGCATCTATGTACCAACTTCGGTCCTTGGGGCTTCGGTAGTTTCGGTGCTAGAGGTGTTTTATATGCAGCCATTTTGTTCACTAGGGCCAAATAAGGCCATGGGCCAAAATAGCTGTATAAACAATCACCTGTAGCATCAAAATACAGACGCCCAAAGGACCAACATTCTCCATGACATAAGGAAGTATGGTAATGTTGGGCCCAGGGGCTCAAGGACTTCAACCACAGCTGAACAAAATCGTAATACTGTACGGATTCACATTGGCAGCGTTTCTAGTAAGGTTTATGTCGAGACTGTTTTTGCAATAATTTGTTGTCGACGTCGACATAATGTCGACATAAAGTTGATATCAAAGAGCTGGTGTTTGCGGGAAAACGAAACTTGTTTGAATAAGCTTAATGAACCGTTTTAGACGCAGACTTATACTTATGATATAGTTATGTACTAGTTCTTTCTGCATACGACAATATGGATTATATAAAATTAATATTTTGTAACTTTTTTTGTTGTGAACTATCAAAACTGTTGTAATGAGGAGCAACTAATTAGCATTAAATTATTCATGCAACACTTTAAGCTCAACTGGTATTAAACAGCCATCATTGACAATTAAATGTAAGTTTTTATAAAATTTTACTTGCCCAGTTTTGTCGACAAATGTGATTTCATGTCGACATGTCGAGATATGCTTTATATCGACATTTATGTCAACATAAGGAATGTCAACAGAAACCTTAGATTCTAGTATAAAATTCACCTTTTTTTAATCAGCAGATCATAGCAAACATAAAATACATTTGTGTGATTCATTATAAATTAAAATTCTGATAAAGTTCATGTTTTTCTATGTTGTGTTATATGCGCCATCCTTTTTATTAGGTTCCAAATTTGAGTCAACTTGGTACATTTCCCTAAGCCAGAAATCTAAAAAGGCAGCTCCTGGTCCTTAAGATTTCCAGAGAACCAGGAGCCGTTTTTTCAGGACCATGAGCCATTTCCGAAACTTTATCCCGATTTTAATTTGGAAATCAAGAATTTATCAATAATAGAAAAATTTGATTTTCTTCTGATAAATAAAAATATACATATTTTCAAAAAATGCCTATATTTCCAATCATTTTCTTCTCAAAGACACACAAAATTATATAAGGCAAGACCCGGGCGCTGTAGTAAGGAAAAATATAACAAATTTCTACCCAACCAGGTGCAAAAAGTTGGGAACCATAGAGTAAAAATCTCCTGGCGTCTGCTTAACCCTAACACCAACGAACCTCACAAAATCCAATTCCACAAAATCAAGAAAATCACCAGAAAGTCCAAATACGTCACTGACCGGAGTTAGCTATAATCAAGAAAAATGCTGCCAGGGCAGCATATACCTGTTGGCTTGCATCAGTGAATGTTGGATCGGGATGCGAGAGGTCCCGAATTCAATTCCGGGGGAAACCATCCATTTTTTACATGTAAATTTCTGAGGAGAAAGTTTTTAAATGAAGAGGTGGTTACAAGTGTTAGGGTTAAGAAAAAGCTTGACTACCCTTAATTATGAAGATTGTAAGATACTGTTTAATTTACTTTCGAGCAAATTAACCAAATCTTTTGCAGTATGGGTAATGTCGATGTCTACATGCAAACATGATGGGCACTTTTTCGGAATTTTAGAGTAGGCCATTTAACATTCTTTGTTAAACTTACAATCAACACAAGGAAAAAAAAATTGTCATATGAGTGCAAGGAAGTCTTATCTGCAATGGCTGCCATAAGTTATTTTTATTTTAACTTTGTCACAAGAATGTGAAAAATCTCTCAAAAATTCCCTGTCTTATGTCAGTGGTTCTTAAAATGGTTCTTTAGGTGGCGGTGTCACCTGCAGAACCATTTCAAGAACCACTGACCCATTAAGAAAGGAGATTAGACCGTATGCAATCCAGATTAATGACAAATGGCAGCTATTGCAGATACGACTTTCTTGCACTTGCATAAAGAAATGCATCTACAAACCTTTGGCCTGCTTGCTGCCAATTATTTTGATCCATATCGAAGTCCTGTCTCCTATTGGTTGCCCCTCACATTCAGTTTCATGTACTCTTTAGGTGCCAAAATTTTGGTCTCATCAGTTTTCCACAATCTTGTGTTTTGAATGAATATATCTATAGATTGAATACAAAAGTGCTTAAATATTTAGGGGGTGTGAACAAATTCTGTTATCTGCCACTGCTCACAGCACGGGCACGAGAATGAAATTCCATCAAAAAAAACCAGGAAAATTGTGGAAAAAACAGGAAAACAGACTAAAACAAGTGGAACTCGGGTTTACGCGATGCGTAAAATATATCCCCGCCAAATGTGGAGATCAGTAATGCACATTGAGTACCTTAATCTTTGAAATCGGAGAAAGTTGAAATTTTGACCCCAATGGAAAGGTCGGACGACGGGGCCACCATTGACACTTTTGATCGCTAATCCAAGACGAATAATTTGACACCTTAACCTTTGAAATCGGACAAAGTTGAAAAATAGGTAAAATTTCTAAATTATGCAAATTAGGTACTTAATTAGCATATTTTCCGCTCAAATTGCAGCTGACACAAGCGCAGCTCTAGCTCCACCTACCCACTAAATTTCATGAATGTAGGGTACACGCTTTGCAAAATATGCTATTTAAACCATTTTATGCATAAATTATGTAAATTAGGTAGTTAATTATCATATATTGCGGAGTAATTGTTGCTGGATCCAGTTCGGCTCCGGGCCTACCCAGCCACCAAATATCATTAACGTAGGGCATGCGGTTTCCGAGATTTGCTCCGGACAATGTAGGTTAACATTTGGGTTAACATTTCCATCACGGACACACAGACGGACGGACGGAGCCCATTTTATAGTCCCCATCCCAAACGAGTCGGCGGAAAAAAAAATAGGAAAACACTGCTTAAGTTCAAATGTTCTGTCCATGCATAACAATGCATTTTGTAAACTATTTTGTTAACCCATTACTTATTCTATTCAACGGAGGCAAAACAGAGTCTACAGAGATAATCCCCACTTGAGAAATTGCAATCCGTAACAATCCTTTTGTGTTTACTCGAGAAAAAGCACAACTAAGACGCCTAGGAATTTTTGCTTTCGTCGAAGACAATAGCCTATCCCGTACTTTGATTGACAGGTGTCTTTTGTGCGTATTTTGTAATTCGATATTTCTTTTGTCAATTACGATTTGTCAACTATTTGTAAAATAAATCCTTTGTCTTTTAATAACATAACTTTAATACGACAAACTTGAACAGGCATACTGTATACTATACATTTGGCCATAAAAAACAGGAATTCCTATTTAAACAGGAAGATTCTCATGCCTGCAAATATAATCCTGAGTAAAAATTTGATTCAATTTTTCATTCTGCATTTTAAAAGTAGGTATTTCAATTTCGTGACATAAATTTAACATACTTTTTCAATATTTGAATGAAGGGTCATCACATAAAGCAATTGTTATTAAAGTTTCACCTGTATACCTTGAGCCAAATTATGCTACAGGTAAAAATGTGTCTGAGAGGGACCCATAGAAACCTATAAGATAACTATTTTTGTTAGCAAAATAGTCCAGTAATTCAGCACTATCTCTTCAATCAAATAAGGGCATGAAAATTTACAGGGGATATGCACTTTTATGTGGTATCAAAATCTCAAATTTAATTTTATGGGTAAAAGTGATCTGAATACACACCTTTAAACAGTTATTATCATATCTAAGCTGGAGCAATTTTGATTAGGGTACCAAGTTTAATGTCATAACATGTCTATCATGGCGGCCAACTTTTGAATTCAGGTGAAAAGCAATATTTCATTCAATAAAATACTTTGTTTGATTCGATTTGTTTAAAAATAATCTTCAAACATCTGTTATACACACATACAGTCTAAAAATTTATATGGATAAGGTTTAATTACCTAGCTGTGATCTGCTGTAAATTTGCTATGAAATCTGCTCTCAGTTGAATGTTTGGTGTCAAGTTGTAGCCTCTGTCATGGGGCACTGGTCTATAAAACCATTGGGTTCTATTAATCTTGTGAGGTCTAGCAGCATCTACATCTGAAATTAATGATACAAGAATTATCTGCAGGGATAATCACTCAAAGTCCAAGAAGAAACCTAAAAGTACTTTCAACAGACCTTAGGCGCTGGAGCACAATTAGGCCACAACTTTGTGCGGCCGGCTGCAGCCTTAATTTTCCAAGATGGCGACCGTAGGCTTGATTAATTATGCACCTCTAAATAATTTCAAAATCGTGTGACGTCTAGCAGCATCTATATAATTAATGAAACAAGAATTATCTGCAGGGATAATCACTCAAAGTCCAAGAAGATACCTACAGGTACTTTTAACAGACCTTAGGCGCTGGAGCACAATTAGGCCACAACTTTGTGCGGCCGGCTGCAACCTAGCCACAGCCTTTATTTTCCAAGATGGCGACCGTAGGCTTAATTCATCATCATCATCATCATCATTCGACTGCGGAGCAGGCGACTACAAGATTTCTCCAAGCTGTCCGATCAGTTGCCATTGCAGTGATGTTGGCTGTCTGTAGGCAATGATCCATGTCCCCTAGGGTGTTCTGGATGTATGACAGATAACTTGTCCTTTGACGGCCAGGTTTCCTCCTGCCATGTCTTGGTTCAAAGAGAGCGTATCGTCTTGCTGGCTAGTCTCCTGGCATTCTGAGAATATGACAAAGGAAGCGTAGCTGACATTGCCTTACAGTTTTAATGAGGGGCTGGGTGTCGGTCATCTGGTAGACTTATGCATTGCTTACAAAATCTAGATGCTTGATGTTAAGCATTATTCTATAACATGATGTTGCAAATGCATTTGTCAACTCTCCATATCAGAAGATATTATCCAGGACTCGCATCCATACAAAAATATACTGACATAGGCTTAATTATGCACCTCTTAATATTTTCAAAACATGTTATAAATATCATACAATAATCTTGAAGTGATCAATCAAGCCTATGGTTGCCATTTTGGCAAAATACGGCTGTGGCAAGGTTGCGGTTGCACAAAGTTGTGGCCTAACACCAAAAGGGTGGGGGGGGGGGACTTTGGTTCCGACATCAAAATTGAGTTTTTGGCATCATGTGAAAGCTTAGAGTTTCACAAGTAATTTGGTACCTCAAAAATTTTGATACAACAATCCGTACGGAAGATATTGCTATTTTAGTAAGAGCGTGTTGATCACTTTTCAAAAATAGCAATTGGAGAAAACAGGCTTTAAAGTTTGGGTTTGTGAAAGCATCAATTTTATTGATTACTATTCAACTATACACACAATATCCTTAGCAACGGGTACTTAGGAGCACTCAATCATCATCAATTTTGACACAGACATTGTCAAGATACATATCTTTAATTATATTACTAGGACAGTCGGTCAGAGAAGTGAAAATTTGAGCTGAGAAAACGGCCTGTTTTCGAGGATGTTTTTTCTTCCGATCACAAAATTGCGAAAAGGCGATTGACACGGTGTTAGAAAATTGTCATAAAATCACCTTTTTTGCAATTTTATAGAAAACGGCTTGGTAGGAAGATTTTTAATACTTTGAAGATTCATAATATCATGAAATCTCAAATTCAACCCCAGACAAAAATTTTACCACTTCTCAACTTCAAAGCCTGATATCTCAGTCTGCAGATCGTTACAAAGTCCCCCTTTTCGGTGTGAGCCATCACAATTGTGCTCCAATGCCTAAATCTATTATAGTAAAATCACCTTATTAAAATCATCTTGTTCCAGTTGTATATTTTAAGTATACACCCAGTAAAATGCTATGGTTGCTGAGGTAGACATTGAAATCCCATACAATCAGTTAGAAACAGGATAAAGATTGATTTTTGAAATTAGTAACTCAAAGTATCTATCAACAAATTTGACAAAGATTACAAAATAGCCTACATGTATATATTGAGATCATCAAATTTGATTTAAAGAGATTGCCCATGATTATCCAAAATTTGAAAAAAAGTCTACAAAATCATTAATGTGTACCTACTTAATAATGCAATCAAATTTAAAAGTCAGACATCAACATTGTTTTTACATGAGATTAATCAACTCTGTTTTATTCAAATTGTATCACATTTTGTGTCCCTTCCCCAACTTTTATACTCCTTGGCTATAGTTTCTAAAAATATCACTCTTTGGACAATTATCCATAGACTCACCAGGTATACACTGTATACAGCACCCCAAGAAGGAGCATTTGCACAGGGAACCAACAGCTTAACGTGACTATCCGAACCACGGAGCAATTAGAGTAAAGTTTCTTGCCGAAGGAAACAAGGAGACATATAAACCGCCTGGCCTGGGGCTCGAATCCACAACCTCTGTATTACGAGACCCGTGCTCTAACCGCTCGGCCACGCTTCCCTAACACATGTTTCTCTTCTATTTTCAGTTTTTCACATCAAATAGAGCTCACAGATTGAATTTGACTTGCTATAAAGCTGAATCAAAGCAGCAGTGTCATCCAGCTGCCAACTAGAAGTTTGGATTACCAGTAAACCTAAATTCAGAGATGGACAAAATTCTGTTTCTAATTTTAACAACTTTGTTTTTAATAAAACAAGTGTAGCTTGGCAATAAGTTTGTATGGGTATGGGTTCCTGCTGATTTTGCACCCCTAACTTGCGTATTTAAAGCAAGAACGAAATAAGCTGACATTTAAGGTAAAATATGGGATAATATTATTGAAATAAGAAGCCACAAGACAAGAAACTATTTAGTGAAAGATACAATGAGCAAATATTTCGGATTTTTACCCCTAAACATCGTTGTCTTGTCGTTTACATACCCTGAAGGGTATCATGTTGGGATTGGATTGTATACCTTTTTTTGAAGAGACACCCATGTTAAAATCAAAAATTCTTTCCAATATTCTGTCTTTCACTCCACGGAGGCGTCCCTTGAATTTAATGCATGCACAATTAGCCTGGCTTTCAGCCGAATGTTATAAATAAATAAATGAGACCCTTTTATGGATGAGCGTGCATAGCCAGTCATGCTGAGCGTGATCCCCCCCAAGACATATTGTTTCCAACTTACTTTTACTATTTATTGTGTTCAGGTATAATCCTTGCAGAATGTCTAAAAGTTTCAACATCAAACAATTGAATATTGTCGACCATAGACTTGTACAGGACAATAACGGTTGAACATTGACATACAATGTAACATGTTGGTACATAGAATAGATTTGTTTTAACTCTTTAACTCCGGAATAAAATTTTCACCATCTGTCCTATTTCGCCGGAAAGCCGCTCTGAGCGGCTCACAGAGACCTAATTTCATGATAGCATACGATAATTGTAGCGCACCAGGATTGTTCTCTTTGCTGATGACGCTGGATAGCTCTTTGTTTCAACTGCTAGCTGGCAAATTTTCAACCAATTTGGGCTTGCAGTTTTTGATTTAGAACGATTTGAAAAGATTATGTCAAAGTAGAAATTCCGGAAAATCATGCACGCTTTTGTGAGTTGCTGTGAGCGGCTTGCCGGAGTGAAAGAGTTAATCAATTGGCATTTGTGCAGGACCGTTTCTATTTTTCTGGGAAGACAAACAGTGATGCTTATTGGTATGAACAATAAAGAAGCCTATAAAAAAAGTATGCATGAGTTTTGACTATGGAAATGGAAATAACAGTTTAACAATGATTAGGTGTATTTGTCAGATATTTTCTAAGCATCAAAATCTGGCTCTTCTTGGTTATTTGGTTTTTATAATTTGGAATGGCTCATAAAAAATAAGGTAACATTACCCGATGCACACTGGGATCAAAAAGGGATAACTTTCTTGTTTGACACACATTTTTGTAACAACGCTGTGTGTCAAACATTTTAGTTTTGTTTTACTGAGGTTAGATTACGATTTTGTCTGGGAATTTATAATTATATGCCTACATGATTCATCCAGCCCGGGCATGATCACATGTCATACTCACAGGCCTTTTCCTGCACAAATTCGCTCCATCACATATTAAAAATTCTAGCTAGTGCTCGATTTTACACTTGCACATGATAACATTTGTGAACAGCTTCAATATTTTGGCTGAATTTGAGATGTTGACTTAGTCCCAAGATGGTCTGTACAAACATGCTTAAATGGCAGTTTTACTACATAGCATTTACCATGACTTGACACTAAGTCAAGTCATGGTGCCAGGACTAAGAGACAGGCTACAAAATTGGTCCCCAACTGAGAAATCTGCCTTATGAAGAACGTCTCAAGAACCTCAGTAATTTAGAAACTAATCTTTACTAATTGGAAAGAAGAGAGCAAGACAGTGGACTTGATAGAAACCTTTAAAATCCTCAAAAGGCATTGAAAGAGAGCTCGGATGCAAAGTACCGTATTCTTTCCAATTAGCGCCCAGGGCGCTTAAGGTAGCTTTAACGGCTACGGTGTCGTGCACAGAATTTGTTCAAAATTTTACAGAATTTGCAGAATGATGAAAAAAACTTGTATTCCAAATTTAGATTTTTTCCATCGAAGCGTTTTCGAGTTACGCCATTTTTAATTTTCACATTTCCCATAGACTTTGTACATGGCAAATTTGGCCACCATGAAAATTTCACAAAATTTGTCAAATTTATGAAAAAAATTCTTTTTACAAAAGATTTTTTTTCTGTGGCAGTGGTTCACAAATGACACTATTTTTTCCCCTTTGCTTTGCAAACTGATCACAGATTGTCATAAATTTTGATTTAAAGAAATTTCTTTCATCGTTTACGAACGGGAGACTCCTAATGTTTCTACTTCCCGAATTTTATTGCGATAATTTCTAGAAACACTGAATAGCCAGATTTCTCAGAATTTTCATTCATACTTCCCATGCTTCAATTTTAACAAACAAGGTGTCAAATGAAAGCTTATCAAATTTGCAACAATCTCTCGTTGGCTTTTAAAATTAAAGTGTTTCTAAAAAAAATTATAGGTGTTTGAAAATATGCCTAAATTTAGGAGCTAAAAAATAATTTTTCTTGATAATAAAACACTTTATGGCAAAAAGCCCACGAGAGAATTTAGCTATTGTGATCCTTCACCAGCCCCTATAATTTGAATGTCATAGCACATTCCCTCTTGACATGAAAATTCAAAAACTCTGATTTTTTAAGGAATTTTCAAAAAATAAAGAAAAACATAAGAAATTGGCCAAATATTATAAAACTTAATAAATGTTACCATTGAAGGGTTTTCTTTAAATGGAAATAGTTTTTGGTTCCCATTCCTCAAAACTATTCACTTTATAGCTAATTTTCTGACATGTGTAAATAGCCGTTCAAGCTACCTTAACAAAGTCATTTTGGGTGGGCGCTTATTTTTTCAGCATGTGTTTTGTACGGTTTACTCACGACATCCATTACTTCATTTATTATCTTGAATAATAATCATAGTTTTCAATCTCTTAATTAAGCCAATAATTGTTTTTGCAATATCAATATCATGCATATTTGCCCGAAAACCCACGGCCCGGAGCCACAGAAACAGTGGAAATGCACAAAACAATGCAATGTAGCGATTACGAAGTTTAAAACTTCAGTAATAAGCGACATGTTGATGCTTTGGGTCTGCAAAATTTGCATGGGCAGTTATTAATTCTCTAATCTTGGAATTCAAAAACTCGAGGGTGGGCGCTTATTGGAGCACGGGCGCCTATTGGAACGAATACGGTATATCATTAAAAATATGCCTGCCAACATTAGAAAATCAAAAATTTGGACAAGCAATGACCGGAGATCCACAGACCCTTAAGGAGTCTAATGGCTGAGTCCTGTGTGGAGATCCAGGAAGCAGTGCCCCAGAATATTACACAATAGTTTTGTAATAATAATTTGTCATCAATTATGAAGGATTCGAAACAGTACTTCAATAGTCCGTAGCCAGTCTACCTGCGGAAGACGATCTTAGACTTGAAGTGGACTGTTAGCTTCTCCTCTGGATATGACTCTTTTTGGGCAGTTAGCTGGTCGCCTAGCTAAGAGTCACACTCAGAAGAGAAGCGCTTCCCCGGCCTTTCCCAAAACCCAAGCAAAAGAAAAAAAACCAAAAAACATCAGACAGCTTTTAAACGTCTTGCATTTGAGAGACAATTCCATGGGTAGAATGGCAGTAGAATATTTTTTATCCTAGTTTGCGATTTAGACTATTTTGAATTAGTATCAAATTACAGGAGAAATTTCAAACTATCGTGATATGCTTTGCCATCTTAATTAAAAATTAAGAAAATGTTCCAAAAGTACAGTACAAATACCAAACAAAGAATTTTCCCCTCACAAAGCCCCTCCCCTATCACATATTTAAATTATAGGCCTA
>JXSR01S006431.1:33401-49231 GCA_000969725.1 Ophiothrix spiculata
TCAATTGTAACAGGGCCTTCTAGAATAGCAGTGCCTTGACACTGAAGAAGCTACCCTGTATAATGAAAGCTCAAATAATAATAATAATAATGATACAGAATGAGTGAAAAAAACAAAATCAAATTAAATCCCCACCCACATATACACACCCACCAATCACTTCTTGTCTCCAATACCTGGTGGATACTCCATTGACGGAAGGTATGGATATGTGCCGCCCTCAAGACCCCCTTTTCAAGCCTCCTCTTCCGCTCCCCAATATGCTCTTTTCAAGATTACTTCAGTTCTGAAGACCCCATTTTCAAAGAAAATGATTCAAAAGTGTGTTTTACTATGTTTTCAAGCTAATTTTGAGCGATTTTCAGCTCCAATAGTCATATTTTTATGGGAAAACAGCAGTTCTTGAGAGCTCAATTTGGGAAAAAATCAGTTCCATAGACCCTATATTTGATCAGAAATCCGTTCCGCAAGACTCTATGTTGGATATCGCGGATCTCACATACCTACCCACTCGGGCCAATACCATACTTTTTTATTGAAGGTATTTCAGAAGTGTTAATGTCTTCTACAGATGATGCACAAATGAATAACACACTTTCATGTTGTTTTAGTATGAAATAACATTTCTGAATCTTTGTGAAACATAACGTGAAACAATTTTTGGCCGAACACCAGAATACTGAAAGAGTATGGCAGAATAAAGATAGAACAAACTAAACTAAACCAGTTAAGGTAAAGTTGCAATAGTGTTCCCCAAATCTGTAAATTGCTTGGGAACAGCATGAAATGCTATTAAAGACTCATGTACTTTGGTAACATAATACAAATGAATTGATGTAATAATTTATCAACAAATAATTACACACAGTTGAACTTTGAAATACCGTCCAATACAAACAAAGTCAACTGGATCCTGGATTCCTCAGTCGCTGTCGGCTACATTTTGTACATTGTTCATATAATGCATTGTATTATATTACAAACAAAATATTTTCTTTTACAGCATGTTGTATTTGTAATTTATTGTCAAAGCTACTAGTATCTAATTGTTCATTTCTAACTTTGATCAAAGCTATTTTATTTGAAAAGACCCATATTTTGGGTTAGTCTTCAGGTTTAGAAATGACACACCTTGTTTAAAGTCAGGGACTTCTTTAATTACATGTCCCTGAGAATTTCAATTTAATAATTTAAAAATTATGGAAACCAACATTTGTTTTATAAATCAGTTGAGCCTTAGCCCAAGATTTAATAAATGAAAGAGAAATGTGTGTGTGTGTGTCAAGCCTGGTGTGTATGATGGAATCTAAATAGAAGTACGACAGCTCAGATGGCTTGGTAGTAGAAAAAGTTGCAAAAATATTGTTGAGGATGTTTGGGTAACTGATTTCACATGCAAGTTACTTTTTCTATTTCACAAAAATTTGTATGGTACAAGATTTATACAATCAATATTTCCCCTTGAATCATTACAAAATTCTTAAATTGTGAAAGGAAATCTCAAAAATATCAACTGGCATCAACTTGCAAAATAAAAAAGTCTGGAAAATTCAACATGTTTACACTTCAGTATGTGATTTGTAACAGTAAAACCATCGCGATACTTTAGCATATGGTTGAACCCACTCTGAATAAAATTTAAAGTAATGAAATGAGCTATGATGTCTAGTTTGACGACTTGACGTAAGCTTACATACTTGATAATATTTTGGTATGACTGCAAACACAGATGGAGGAATAATTACTCTCCATGAATGGCATTTCATTTGCAACCATACTAGCTAGAGCACATCACCATGGGTTAGAATATAGGAATTTTAATTCTGAAATCAAAATATAAAGAGGTCTGGATATATGGCATTAATGAAACAGCACCATGCAGACTTAATGCTGAGAGTACAGAGAGTTTAATATGCTACCTCACCAGAATAGTTTGTGTGACAACAGCTTGCACCCAATGTCATCTCACTATAAAAAATCAGATTTTCAGCTGAAAAGAATCCTTGACTGGTATCATACATGTAAAATGGTTCATGGAAATTTGTTACATGAGCTCTTGAGAAACATTATAAACTGTGTCATTTTCTTAATACTGTCAGGGTCCCGACAGTAATTACAACATATTAGCCTTAATATTTCTAAAAGTTAAAAAAGCCGCATAATAACTTGAATGATAAGATGTCAGCATGTCTTTATTTTGGGTTCATCTAGATCTAACTTTTAAGACTGAGCAAAAATAACCCTGCTTTACATTCATCCACATCATTCTGTTTTTAAATTAAAAAAATAGTTGACCTTTATACAATTTCACTTTTAATATTGTGAAAAATAGAAATAACCTTTTGACATAAAAAATATAATAGATACATTTTGTGGCCCCTAATTGAAGATCTCCTATATGCGATCAACCTCCCTTTAGTCTATAGATCTGAGACTACAATAATTTTAAAATGTTCACTGGGTTTGAATTTTAATTTGTTATAAATAAGAATATGTAGTTTGAACATTTTTAAAAAGAATCCAGGCTAGCCTTCCTTTACATAATACATTATTATTGAATTCTTTTAGGGTTCTGCCAAATCAATAGCTAGTAAAAACTTAAAAAGTGCTTAACTTAAATTTGGCAGGAGTATGAATCAAATTTTGACAGCTCTGCAAAATTCAGGTTAACTAGTGTTTATACTGGGTAGGTAACCAGGAGGCAGAACCAATAACAGTAATGGATCTGGCATTTTGATTTCCAAATCCTCAAATCATGCTCAAATCCTGTTGTAACCAACCTATGGTAACACCTTTCTAACAGAAACCACAACACAAATACCCCTACATGTGCACACAAATTTGCTACCAAAATACATGGATAACTTCTGTAACATTTTAGACACTTTGATATGATATTGACCTCCTGGCACAATTAGCAACCCATTTTCAACATAAAACTATTAATATAACAATACTTTATCTTTATCCCTGAGTTTTCTTACCGTTTTAAAGAGTAACAAATTGTGTCAAATCATTTCCCACATAAAGATCCAGTTTTGATCCCACATTGATGTCCTTTCAATACATAACACAGGTAGGTCAATGCCAACACTGGGCAACTATTTAGTGACTGATTTGTGTGTGATAGATGTTTAGTGGATGGATGCTTAGACAGGTTCAAGTGTTGCCAGATTAGGCTCCCAATTGTAATTCACCAAGTCACACTTAAGCATGTGAAATACTTGCCAAAGATTTCTTGGAATCACAGAATTTTGTTTCATATTTTTCTGTAATCAGGTGCTTAAACTTAAAGAATGGGGCAACATTTTGTAAAAAGAAATGTAATTTGCACTTAAAAAATGTCACTTATTCAACCTTATCCGCCACTCTCTAGACTCCCATTTCAATCACAACCAATATTTTCTAATTTCTCATTATGATACTGAGACCAATTGATTTAACCAATGGTTTTCGTAAAAAAATAATTATGTAATTACTATTGTAAAAACCTTAAAGGAGTCTGGAACTAGACAGGCCTTCGGCCTATTTTCCAGTTTCCAGTCCTCCTCCTCATACTGTTGTTTCAGTTATATATAAATTTATCTTATGTAAATACTGTTATTATTGCAATTGTGGAAAAAATAAAATGTTATGTTATGTAAACGTTATGTTAATTCATAAGCCTGATTTTAAAATTTCAAGCTTTTTTAGGTCACATGCCGCCTTTTGGGAATTTAGTTCTCAAGACTTACATTTCAAGCATAACTTTGCAAATTTTTGTTTCCAGAACTGAAATTGACACAAGATAGTTAGTTTGCAAGATTCACTTCAGTTCTCTAGACCCCTATTCAGAGTCAATCTTACGTTCCCTAGACCCTCATTTCCACACACCCTATCAAACCCAAATATGAGTGTCCCCCCTGAGTAAAGTATGACATTCCTTAAAGTGCACAAATTTCAAGTTGTCTTCATAAAGATTATGACATATTCTTGAACTTCAGTCCTTCAAAAATGTATTCCATAATCAAATCAAATCAAATCCATTCATGCATGATTAAATGAATGTCATTACTCACAATTTCTTTTCAAATAAATACCTCACCCTGCAAACCACAATATGTGCAAATCAACCTTTCAATTTCACCCACCTAATTGGGCTCTAATGCTGCCAACATGGCAACACCTTTATTTGGGATTGCCCTGTCATAATCCAACTGGTTTATATTGAGATTAGTCCAATTTGAAGATGACTATCTTGGTCTAAATCAATAAAATCCTGGACTTCTTATATATGCTGTATAAAATTAAAAATTATATAATCTAATTATGTGAGAGATTTTAACTTGGAGATTTTGCTATAATATGTGGGGTATTTTTCTTAATAAAATCATAGATTTTTAAATACAGTCAGATCATGGAAGTAAGAGACAAGATCTTATCTCCTACTTCCACGGGATCAGATAAAACATCTCTTGAAATGTTTTTCTCTAATAGTCTTATCAGTATGTACAGCAAATTCAAATCCTAGTTATAATGCATGGTGGTAGTGAATCTCAAAATAATCTAACTGCTAAATTATTATATCTTAAATTCAATAACTTTCACCGTGGGTTTAATTGTGAAAACTTTGTGAGGCTGCAAAATGCTGAAAATTAAATCCTCTCAAAAAAGCTGGTGACAAGAATCATTAACAGTTTCTGTAAAAATCACTAAATTTACTGTAAGAGAAAACAAACAAACAAATGAACAAGACAAAAACAAACAAACAATCTAGTACAAAAATTTTGTTTAGTGTGTTCTGTTACCATTTTCAAATAAACATTATTGTATCAAAATACATGGGAAAAAGAACCGGAAATAGAAGTCACAGGATTAATTTCCAGTGAGTTTCATTTTGTATAATATGATAGATAACCTGTAAAGACCACTACTAGAAATAAGAGTACTATTACAGAATATATGTTAACCTGTCACAGCACAAAGGAATAGAAAGATGTAGACCAATTGGCCAAATGGGATGTAGTCAACTTGATGGGAACAGTTTTAGACCCAAAGTGAAAAGAAAAAGTGGACAATAAATCAAATAAGATAATAGACCAAATGGCTATTAGACCAACTGTCTATTACTAAACCCAAGATTTTATCTCGCTACATAGCTATTAGTATTGCACCAAATTATATGAAACCATGAAGGTTTTGCCCAATTAGCACTGCACCAAATGGAAAATAGATCAAATGGCCACACACACCCCCTACACACAAACCCATAAAAAACAAAATCAGAACTAAAAAAAATAAAATACAAATAAACCTGTATTCAATGTTTTCCCTAAAAACCATATAAATGAAAATTTCGATTTATTTTTGGTATATTCTATAATAAATAGCTAAAAATACTTCAGAGAAATAGATTAAACCTGGCCAATAAATAACTTAGCATGCCTTAGTAAATCCCTCCCCTCTCATCTATATACTTCCATGGTATTAACATCGCATTTGCACTTTTTAATATCAGTGTCGATACGACCAATTAATCTCTGGGCTAGGCCTACTCTCTGGGCTAACGATCAGTTTTAAAGTTACAAGTACTATTAGACCATTGCTTGAAAATAAAGTATTCCGAAAAAGAAACTGGTACACTTTGCATCGGTTATTTTCTACGAAATTATATATTTATCAGACCAAAATAATTGCAGACAATGTAAATGGATATGTTTCCTGTGATATTGGTATAAAATTTCTTCCAAAATCCTAAACTATCCCGCTTATCGGGTAAATTGAAAACTTTGTGCAGGGAAACGAAACTTACAAATTTCGAGCACGACGTGTTAAGAGTGCGGCGCATGTCATGACTCATGCCCTGTAATTTCCTCTTGAGATATCGATTACAAGTTGCATCGAAATTGTTTGCCGTATGACACTTAGCAAGCGATGTGAATAGAAATCCCACGTTGAACTGACAATTATGGAATTAAATTTGCCGAGATCAGATGATTCAGATAAACTCGGAATAAAACTCTTTAATAAATCAACATGATCAACTCATGAACACTACATGTCAAAATATTTTGCACTGATTAAACATTAAAAAATAAGCATGTTGTTACTTCACATCATTTCAAATGAAAAAAAAATGCGCTGGTGCTCAATTAAAATGATTTGATCTAAAACTCATCAATTCTGCGATTATTTTGGTCTGTTTTCATATTGAATTGATGAGTTTTAGATCAAATCATTGAATTGATGAGTTTTAGACATTCCAACACCTTTATTAAACATTTTAATTAGGCTCTCATCCATTCATATTCTTCTTCCATGCGTATAATTGTGAAATTGAAATGCCCGCCCGTCTTCGATACTGAGAGGGAGTTAAGCAGTAATTGATACGGGCTAGCTTTGGGTATGTGTGCTACGTTTCCCACTGGGATGTTTTCCCATGGCCCTCAAATTTACAACTTTTATTTCCTTACGAAAATTTTTCACTTTGCCCGATAAGCGGAATGGTTTAGGATTTTGGAAGAAATTTTGAACGCATTTCACAGGAAACATATCCATTTACATTATCTGCGATTATTTTGGTCTGATAAATATATAATTTCTTAGAAAATATTCAATACAAAGTGAACCAGTTTCTTTTCCGGAACACTTTACTATTGCATAGCATGCTTAGACCAGGTTAATGAAGTCTTTTACATCTGTGACCACTTTGGATTTTAAATAATAAATTTATTCTGTTTGTACAACTAATTCATTAACAAATATCAATAATAGTACACACTGAATAAGGTTATTGTGTTACTGAAACAAATGAATGTTACCACTAAGTGTGAATTATCCCTTAAGCACACAAACCAGAGGGAGGGGCACTCATATATAGATGTTGTAAGCATGTGTGGACTACTAAAAAGCATTCTTAACAAGGAAAAAAACCCGGGACAACCACAGTATTGAAAGAGTGACCTTTAACAAAGCTATTAGCTTATACACCGTTTCGCCATTTTGGGGAGAACCTCGACCTGGCTTGCGAGATGAATGAGAACTTACGATCAACAGTTTGATAACTTATGTCAAATCAATGCTTCCCACAAATGGCGAACCATGCAAATAGTGAATAGAGTTTAACAGAGTTCCAAATGTATTCAAATTCAAATCTTTGCACAAATTTGTGCAGAATTGTGTTGACCATATCTCTAAAAAGGACCAAGTTCTTAGTGGATTAAAATTTGCTAAAATGTGGTAGGAATTGCAACCCATAACAAAGAAGTAAATATGATCAATTTGAAAGTAAAATATAATTCACTTTATGTGATCGGATTTTAACTACCCATAGCACAGACTATGGTTTAGAAAGATACCTTTTATTTTCAAATAAAAGGCAAAATATCAGAAATCAATAACTTTGAGACCCTGGCACAAGCAGATCCCATGTTAAGGACCAAGCCACCCTTACCAAAGAAGGGTCTCCTCGTCTTTATTCAAATCACATGCTTACAACCCTGAAATATGAGTGGAGCCCCCAGAACATAAACCTCAAAATGTACCACTGTCCCTACTATGAATGAGCCCTTAAGTAAACACACACCTTAACCAAATGTATGTTGCCATTATAAAACAACTGACTGACCTTTGTATCAAATGCAGAAAGGCAAACGATTGTTGCGTTACTTGAAACTGACTGTAAATCAGGTAAAAAGGCATTCAAAACACACTGAAAAATGTGAAACAGCACCATCACCACTGGCTTAAAGGGACTGGCCTAGATTCTTCCCACTAAATTTTTACCTACATATTTTTTTACATGAATCGGTATAACATGTTTATAGTAATAAAACCTACAAGTAGTTTTCCATGATTTTGAGGAATATTGGAGAAAATTGCAATTCTTTTACCTGCTTTAATTTTTTTCGCCGGAGAACAAAATAAGATGTGAAAACAGTGTTTCTAGTTTCAAAATTTAAAAAGATTTTGTTTCTACACATGTGATTGGTAAACAAACTATTTTTGATGAAATTGTTTCTCTTTTAATATGTATTAAATTATTTCTAAGAGCTTTGTTTGATTTTTTATCTGGTAAATCCAGATCTGAGGTACAAATTTAGGATTCAGAAAACACAAGATAGTCACACCACCATCAAAGAATGATATATTGCAAATTTGTTATCTCTCAATTTGAGCCATTTCTGTGTAAATTTGTGTACTTTTTTGGATAATACTACACTTTTAAGCTTTATTTAGAGCATTTCCATAAATTTTTAAAAAAGAATCTAGGCTAGTCCTTTTACCTATACATTTTTGGGATGACAATAGAGGCAAAAAGTTATTTTAAACCACTATAATTTTCCTTTTCTAATTAGTGACAGCACCGGCATCACTATTTCAGTGACAGAAGTAGAGCACAAAAATCTGGCATTTGAAAAAAAACTTTGCTAATTCTAAACTGAAAATCGATGACAATTTTGAAAAAGGCAAGTTTTAATGCATAAAACATATTTGTGCATGCATTTATTTTTTTTTTGCATGGGCAGATGATCTTGATCGCAAGATTTTTCTTAATTCAGCTTTGTCGGTATGAAAAATAGCCAAGCCTATTAAATCTTACTGAAATATGTGTAGATTGGTCATGAAAAATTGTGCAAGGCGACTGGTCAAAAGTGTGGCAATCAAAACACAAAAAAGTTTTCACATAGGCCCTACTAAGTTATCAAAAAAAGGGAGTGGAGATTAGTAGTATATATATAGGAGACAACATACCTTGTGCTAAAGCTCCTTGACGGCGTGGAGTGACCAGATATATATCCACCTCCATCCAAATATCCCTCAATACTCTCAAAACTAGAAACACTGGCACAGTCACTATATGCAGACCTGGGTGATTCCACTGGTAAATGTAGGGGTGTGCCATACATGGAGGAATTACGAGGGGATTGGGGAAGTGGTGATCCTGATGTACACGAGGAGTGTGTGGGTGAGTCCAGATTGACGGAGTTATTTTCACGTAGTTTTCTCTCTTCCCATTGGATGCGGACTTCCTCTGAGGCTTTAAGTCTCAGTTCTTGGAGGCGCTGTTTTTCTCTTTCGATAAGTTGATCACCTGAAAGACAAAATGTTTGATGTTGCATGAGTTGTGTTTCTAGATTGCTGGCCAAATTGTAGTTTGATCATGGATGGTTTGATAATAGAAGAAATGAACTGAATGAGAAATATTAATCCATGAAAAGTTAAAGGTGCAATTCATGATTTTTAGGTGGTCTCTTTTCTAGCTAAATAAGAAGAAGAGAACAACATAAATGTATACTGAAACTTTCACTTGATTCCGACAGTGCGTTTCCAAGTTACAAGCTTTTCAGCATTTTGAAAATCCCCATAGACTACTGTGTTGTAATTAGTGTCGGGGCCCCGACAATAATTAGAAAATGACACATTTTCTCACATTTCTCAAAAATACAAGCACATATGAAAGAATGGTTTGGGGATCGTAAGATATACCACTTGAGGATTCTCATAAGCTAAAAAACTCAATTTTGATAGTGGTGACCTTGAGGGTGAAAAGTGGATCATGAATTGCCCCTTTAAAACCATTTACATGGTAAAGTGCTCATGTAGAAAGGGGTGTAGAACTAATCATAAAACTACTAAACTAGCTTTAATGAGCCTGTATTAAATTATGTAACAGGGCTTTAAAAGTAGTATTTATAAGAACTGTAAATAAAAAGAAGAAAAAATAAAACCATTTGCCATGCTAAATATGTTAGTATTGATCCATCTCAATTGGATCTACAAATATAACTTCATCAGCCAAATTGTTTTAGGAAATGATGAAAACAAATAACTTGGAAGTGTTAAATTCTTTCCCACCCCATTATCAAATTAGAAATCTTAGCTTATATATGGTGAAGGTGTAGTCTCTCTACCTGCTAACATGTTTATATACAGCAGACAAATTGGATTAGATGTTAACTCCCTGAGTACCAGTGGATATCTAAGAACATGTGACTGGTTGATTAAATAAAATGATCTGTTTGTTTAGCCAATTTAGATAAGAATTTGAATAAAGTTGTATAAAAATTTATCTGACTTTTTTTTTTCTCTCTCTTTCAAGTCTGTGATTCTTAATTGAATGCATTAATAATTGTTCCATCTTATGAGTATGTAGCTGTCAGAGGGTTAACATACTTATTTGGGTTCTGATTATCAAACCACTTTCAATGATTAAATTTGAAGCAAGGCAATTCTTTAAATATTGACAGTAAGAATTTTCCACGCCATCCTTTAACTTTGAATCATTTACAAAAATGAAATATATCCTGCCAAACACTTGTAACTCTTTTTTAAAATATCTAAATCAAAAATATGAGAAACAAAATAAAAAGTTTAGAAAATGCTGTATCAGATTTGTTTGCTGAATTGTTTCTGTTACTAAAAAAAGGATGTGCCAGTGTTAAATAAGACTTCCCAGTTTCTTTGTGTCAGGACAAGCCTAATATCAATGCACCTTGTGCACATAAGTATTTTTTCCCTCGCAGGTGTCAAGACTTGAAATCACTTGAAAGCCTTGACTGGCAGCATTGGAACCTGGGACATCCCGTTTATTAATCAGACGCTCTTACCAACTGAGCCATCAAGGCATTCTGGCATCGGAGAACTGAATATGAATAAACGGGAGGTCCCAAATTAAAATGCTGGTCAAAGCTCTTTTTTTTTTCAAAGTCTTGACATCCGCAAGGGAAAGAATAATCATGTGTGCATGTTTCACCTTGTGAACTAACTAATAATTTATCAGGTGTAGTCTTCTACTGTCGTTACATCTTTGGTATTTCAAGAGCACTTGCAATATGACATGCACTCAACAGCATCCTGGGTGTACTATAACACCATTAACTTTGAAGTACAAACCAAACTACAGAGTAAATTATGCAGCATCTGCTTGAATTGCATCAAAATATGTGCAAACCCTTGATACGAAACCATGATACATAACTCAAATCACAATGACGCTGTAACTTTGATTTGTGCTTTTAGGTTTATGGAGTGTATAGTGTATTTTGTCTTCCTAAAAAAAGTAGAAATTATTGGATCCAAGTAGTGACTGATATGTTTTGATCATATTATTCCTTTCAACGTTAAGCAGAGAAGTCCATCCATGAATACTACACTGGGATGATGCTGGTGACCCATCGGATCGTACCCACCAGTCTCCAGCCTACTAGGAACCTTGTTCTGTATAACTTTACTCACCATTTTCTTCTAGCATCTGCTTTCTATTTCTTTCAATCTTAAGCAGAGATGTTCATCTCCTTCAATGAATACTAGATTGGGATGATGCTGGCGACAAATTCAATGGTGACCCATTGGATCGTACCACCAAAGATGGCCTACTAGGAACCTTGCTGTGTATAACTCTACTCACCATTTTCTTCTAGCATCTGCTTTCTATTCCTTTCAATCTCAAGCAGAGATGTCCCTCTCCTTCCATTAATACAAGACTAGGGATGATGCTGGCGACAGATTCAATGGTGACCCATTGGATTGGTCCCACCAGAGACCGACCTATTAAGAACCTCACTGTGTATAACTCTACTTACCATTTTCTTCTAGCATTTGCTTTCTATTTCTTTCAATCTAAAGCAGTGATGTCCCTCTCCTTCCATGAATACTAGACTGGGATGATGCTGGCGAGATATTCAATGGTGACCCCTTGGATCATAGTCATCATACCCACCAGTGATCGGCCTACTAGGAACCTTACTGTGTATAACTCTACTCACCATTTTCTTCTAGCATCTGCTTTCTATTCCTTTCAATCTCAAGCAGAGATGTCCCTCTCCTTCCATGAATACAAGACTGGGATGATGCTGGTGACAGATTCAATGTTGACCAATTGGATCAGTCCCACCAGTGACTGGCCTACTAGGAACCTTACTGTGTATAACTCTACTCACCATTTTCTTCCAGCATCTGCTTTCTATTTCTTTCAATATCAAGCAGAGATGTCCCTCTCCTTCCATGAATACTGGACTGGGATGATGCTGGTGAGATATTCAATGGCGAGCCGTCAGATTTATTAATAGATCCATTCAAACTGTTGCTGGATGATTTCCGCCTGGCTAGGAATTCATCACTGAGCGACATTTCAGAATGAAGTTTTAAACGTCTTTCTGTTAATTCTTGCAGCTTTTTCTGAAAGAGATAAAATTAAGAGAGAATTTATTAAGATTTTATATTTTATAGTGTCTCCATCTGTTCCAATATAACATCGACAAAAACAAAAACAAAAACAGGCAATCCCTAAAGTGCATATGCAATAAATTCAAGGGATGCCTCCATATTGTGAAAGGAAGGATATTGAAAAGAATTTTGAATTAAGATGCAGGAGGACACCGAAATGCTCTGAAAAAACTTGCGAGGACGAGTATGGATCGACAACCAAATTCACGTAACAACCTTGGTTCGACCAGGAATCCAACCTGGGCTGCATTGGTGAACATTTAGGCAAGAAACACTGTGCCAACCCATCCTCACAAACCCCTCTTTTATCAATAGAAAGTTGTTCTGATATGACTTTTAACTTTCTTTTTTACCGAAGTTTCACAAAATGCTATTGTACCATCCCACAATTGACGGCAGTATTGCTGTCTATCGACTGCAACGACAAATCTATAGATCTGGTTTAAGAACCTCTTTGGCTTTGTCACATAAATGTATTGCAACACTGATCTAATGGTTCGATGTATACAGTATATCTATCATTGCTACACCTCATAAATATTTATGAATCCGGAAAGTCCTTTTCCAAAGAGCAGAGATGTGTAAAAAGTAATTTTGACTACTTCCCTGTAGGTGCGTTAACACTATTACAGCAGCTGTGTTCTGGTATGATTTAGGCACTACACCTGCATGTTTTAGAGACACGCAGGGAAGTAGTCAAATCTACTGCATGGCTCACTGCAAAACATGTGTTGACTTTTTAATTCATTTTCTACACTATAAACGTGAATCTTTTGAGGTGCATGGCATATTTCAGAGAGTAGTGAAAATTATTGATCCCTCGGCATTGGATTTGTGTGATTACTTCCTCTGCTTCGTGATGAGCAGCAGTAACAAGCATTCAACATCTTGGGATAGGTAGTTTTCACTTCTATCCTCAATACCATGTTGCACTTGTATACTACAAATGTTTACATAAATTAGTACGGTAACGGGGAAGCATTCACGTGGCATTTACAGTTACTGTGCACCAGAAACACTGTCTGAAGGGGAGGGGTGACCAGAAAATAGAAATGTTGGAAAGAAGAACACGTTTGGTTCCATCAGTAAGTTGACCCTAAACCCTAACCCTAAAACTAATCCTAACCCTAAACTTCTGGATGAGACCTAAAGCTAACTTGAAATGTCAATAAATGCCCAAACAAAATTTGACAATTGAACTCCTATTTTCGTTATACTATCTTAGAAAAATGACATACTCATCGAGACACTGAATCTTGGTTGCCTTTGAAAACAGCTCTTTCCTCTTGTTTTTTCTGGTCACATATGTTTACAACTTGTATCTGACTCCCTTTCCTAACCAATCAATGTTCATCATGAGCCACTATAGCAATCAGTTAGTACAGGGGTGTGATTGGGTTTTTGGAAATTTGGAAAAACAATCCTGACTGTTGTGAAAAATCCTGAAAAACAATGTACAATTGTTCAAAAATGCCCCATATCAGGCTGAAAACAAATAAAATTGCAGAAATATTTTTGGGAAAAAATCCTGAAATATACACACAAAATCTGAAATCAGGTAAAATCCTGAAGAATCACACCTGGGTTAGTAACAACCTTATTTTATCTTGTAGCAAGGATGACGTTATCCACTATGCATAATTCAAAATTTCCATCAACCACAAGATTTTGAAAGAAGTACACAGGAGGGGTGTTAATTTTTGTGTTCAAATTAAAAAAAACCCAACTATTTACCAGTTCGATAGAGTCTCCTGTCTGGTACAAGGCTAGATTCCTGGAGTAGTTGAGTACCAACTGGTTGTACTGTTTTTCAATGCCATCAAGAATTTCCTTCTCCTGAAAAGATAACAAAAAATTGAACAGGCAGGTGAGTTGATTTGTTATTGATTCAATGAAATCTCTTATTACAGGTATCTCCTTAAATTAAACACAAGAATTTACAAAAATAGATCTATCCCCGATGGTGCATTCAGAGTCGAGCAATTTCATCACTGCAACATTGCTCGATACCCAGTTGACACGCGCAATGAGCAGTGTGCTTTAAAATTTCCAGGCTACGTATCGCTGGACTCTGAACACACCATAATAATAAGCTGCTTGAATGATCCCCTGAGCCGGGGGAGGGGTACTCATAACTTTTTGGTAGGTATGCGAGATCCGCGATTTCCAACATAGGGTCTTGCGGAACACGCAATCTTCTGCCACGCTACTTGGTTATTAAAACTCTCGGTTTATCTAAGAGGCCGAGTAGCTCAGTGGTTAGAGCGCCCGCAATGCAAGCGAGAGGTCCGGGGTTCGAGTCCCTGTTCGGCCAGGATTTTTTTCAAATAAAATGAAATCCTGGCCTAGTATTTCTCCATTCCTTTATCTTGCGGAACTAATTTTTGGTCCAAAATAGGGTCTATTGAACTGATTATTTTCTGAATTGAGGTCTCAGGAACTGCTTTTTTCCATAAAAAAATGACTATTTGAGCTGAAAATTGCTCAAAATTAGGTTGAAAACTTAATAAAATAAAACATACTTTGAGTCATTTTCTTTGAAAATTGGGGTCTTTGGAACTGAAGTAATCTTGAAATGAGCATCTTGGAGAGTGGAAGAGGCTTGAAAAGGGGGTCTTGAGGGTGGCACATATCCATACCTTCTCCCAGGCCCCTGAGCTGTTTGAATGCTTAGATTGACAAAGTGATGTACATCATAATTTTAGCATTCTTACCAATAATATTTATAAAAGAGGAAATGACACAACACAAATAATTGGTAGTACAAGGAATTTAAAGGTTTGATCAGATAGTGTAATTAAATTCAATCATTTGAAACCTAAAATAATTTCTTCTTATAACTGATTTGATTGTAATCTAAATGCAACAATCTTAATACTAATCTGTCATTAAAAATTTCTCTGTGCAAAGCAAACACACTTCCACTGCAGTTCTTCATATCTAGGTAACTAGCATTTGGATCTTCTAAGCAACTAGCATTTGGATCTTTATCTAAACAAGTGTTGTGCTATAAATTGATGAAAAGACGGTGTATACTGCTTACTTAATGTACATGCTTGCTTAAAGGTGCAATTCATGATTTTGATGTGACATAAACCTTGCCTCTTTTCTAGCTAAATAAAAAGAAAAGTACAACATAAGCATTTACTGAAAACTTCACTTGATTCCGACTGTTCGTTTTCAAGTTACAAGCTTTACAGCATCATTTGAAAATCCCCATAGGCTACTGTGCTGTAATTATTGTCGGGTCCCGACAATATTTGTATTCTCAAATATGCAAGCACATATGAAAGAATAGTTTGGGGATCGTAACATATACCAGTTGAGGAATCTTATAAGATAAAAAACTCAATTTTGATAGAGGTAACCTTGAGGATGAAAAGTGTATCATGAATTGCCCCTTTAATGCGAGATTTGTGACAACGTTGACAATAGCCTGCAAAATGTTAACAGACACCCACTACACACTTTCAATTTCTTGAATAAGCAAACATCAGCTGGGTCATTCCGTCTCAGATCACCCAATGGGTTGCACCTCACTCTCTTCAAATTTAATAAAATTTCATATTTAGGGTACTTTTGGCAGATAAAGCCCAAATTTTAAATTTCAGCCAAATCGGACG
>JXSR01S006431.1:51251-71098 GCA_000969725.1 Ophiothrix spiculata
CAAAAGTACCCCAAATATGAAATTTCATTAAATTTGAAGAGGGTGAGGTGCAAAAATGCATTTTATTTGGGTGATCTGAGATGGAATGACCCAGCTTAATCAAATTAAACTTAAAGGTCAAAATTTTGGCCTACATTTACTCATGTTATGGTCACATAACCACAGGTCACTGACAGGTTTCTGTTAATTGGGTGGAAGCTGCAACGCCAGTATGACATCGGTATGATACCAGTGAATGCTTGCGGTGCCCGGTTGGTTGCCGGTTGGCCGCCGGTTGTTATTGGACAATAACTGAAGACATCGTATACAAGTCGCACGGTCTTAACATAGGTTTAAATTCTTGCAGCATGCTTCTTGTGTCTACGGTTCATTGACACTGCCCGGTCTTCGCTCGGACAGTCACCGGCCGGTGTCCGATCTGTGTCCGCTGAATTTCTACCCGGTATGACCCAATACACTCATCGTAACCTCGCCGCACGGATATGTGACCAGGGTATTCAAACTGACATACAATCATTTAGAAAATTGGCCTGCATTCTCTAAGAAATCATATTGAGTCTAAATTGGAGATCCTAGCAGTGAATGTGTATTTAGTTTCCAGTTCATAACTGCTTCTACATGTTTTTCTCTGGGTACTGCAGTATCCATCCTACATTTAAGTTTTGAAAAAGAAAGATCTTTGACCCTAAATGGAAATAAGCTTCTGTGTAAAAGCAGCTTTCTTGGGTTATCTTTGACTATCATTCTTGGGAATTCTTTCTGTCTTTGACTCATATTGAGGTAATACATTAAAAGGGGCACTGTGAATTTTGCACGCATAAGATGAACTCTATTCAGCCAACTTGACCGTTAATTACATAGGCAGTGTGACCACCTGTCTGTAGTAAAACAAACAAGATGGTTGACTTGAGGCTAAAACCAAAGAAACAAACCAAATGACACATCAAGCAATGACATCTACATTTCCTATCATTCATTAGTAATAGAGTTTTAATTAACTTATTTAAAGGCTATTAGATTACATCTAAACTTTGTGTGTTGACTTTTTCCCAGGTTTGAGAAAATAGCTAAATCTTATTTAGCACTAGAAATAGGACTACCCAGTGGAGGCAAGCAACTCAGACAAATGTGTATATGATTATTTTGTTGTGTTTACACCAAGTGCACTTTTGAACTGTATGAAATACAAGTTTATGAACCAAACTTGGATATATGCGATGACTCGCCCCGAAAAAGGGGACTTTGCGACAGAACACTTTTTGAGAATCTGGTGAAAATAGGCCGCAAAAAATAAAGAAAATTTCCAGCAGATTTTCCATTGTAAAATTTGATTGCCTTGACCTATTTCAACATATAAGGTGTTATTTTAAAGCTTAGAAAATGCTACAAAAGATGAAATGATAAAATCAAAATTGATATCATCTGCAAAGTCCCCCCTTTTGGGGTGAGCCATCATGTAGAGTATTTTATTCTTAAGGAAGCAAAGCACTGTTAACTATTATTCATTTTGCATTAATTACAGCCGATTCGCATGTCATATCTGCATTTAGATTGCGAAGTTTTTCGCAGTGCAGTTTTCTAACCAATAAAGAACATAACATTTAGCCCTAGTTTGGGAGTTCAATTGTATTTTTTGCTCAATCCACTAGACCATATGGAAGCTCTTTAAAAAAACCAAAAAAATTGCACTAATTAAATCTGTAAGGTTTACTGGGACCCTGGTATAAACATAATGACTTTAATGGTTGACATGATTTTCTTTATCCATGTGAAACGAATTGTTATCAAAATGTCAAATGATTTGATTTTTTTGACAAATTAGCGGAACAAAACACCAGACAATCCATATGTCTAGGTATCATATATATACGCCTGGCTTCATTCCAGTGATCAGTTATCAAAGTCACTGGTGCACATGAAGTTAACTTTTCAATGACATTTGTACCTTTTTACTGTCAAATATTAATGACTGATTTCTTGTAGCCTTATGTCATGTCATTGTTATATTTTGTTCTGTGTGTACTTTAAGAAAATGGTGTACTAAAAGGATTTTTATCAATAGTTAAAATCTATCAGTTTTCAACAAAGGTATTTTGCCTTTGGCATTGATTATTGAGATTAATTAGTTCCAGTCTGCGGGAATACATAAATAACGGGGAAAGTTCAATAGGCTTATCATAAATAAGATATAATCCAAGACCTTTAGATAAACTAAAAAAGTTTTGCTTTTGTGACAAAATGACTGGATACAAGGGGATGGTACAATTTGTGACCCCACTTCAGTGACCCCACTTTTGTGACCCCACTTTATTCGTGCTGAAATTTAAAATGGATGTACTTTAGGACATCCTGAACACATTCTAGAAGTTATCCAAGGTCATTAAGGGGGTCTTAAGGGGGGGTCAAACGTCAAATTCTAAAAATGCTCCAATTGGCCTAAAATTTGATATGGATGTACTTTAGGACATCCTGAACACATTCTAGAAGTTATCCAAGGTCATTAAGGGGGTCTTAAGGGGGGGTCAAACGTCAAATTCTAAAAATGCTCCAATTGGCCTAAAATTTGATATGGATGTACTTTAGGACATCCTGAGTAACATAAACACATTTCAGAGGTCATTAAGGGTCATTTCCGGGTTAAATTTGAAAATATTTCAACCCCGCTCCGGTCAATAATCAAAATCAATATTTGCCAATTTGACCTTTCACCCTTTTTGACCACCTTAATGACCTTGAACGATTTTTCAAATGTGTTTATGTTGCTCAGGATGTCCTAAAGTACATCCATATCAAATTTCAGGTCAATCGGAGCATTTTTAGATCAAATTTCAGGTCAATCGGAGCATTTTTGGAATTTGACGTTTGACCCCCTTAAGACCCCCTTAATGACCTCGGATGATTTTTAAAATGTGCCCATGTTGCTCAGGATGCCCAAGAGTACATCTATATCAAATTTCAGCAAGAATAAAGTGGGGTCACAAAAGTGGGGTCACAGAAGTGGGGTCACAAATTGTACCATCCCGGATACAAGTATGAATCAATGATTGATTTCAAAGAAGTTACCCTGTATATTTTTGACAAATTGTCTCTTGGCATGGCAGAATCACTTAAAACCCAGAAACTTATGCTCAAAGAATTGAAGAAGACTCTTCTACAGACGAAATACAATTCTTTCCACAAGGTGTGAAAAATAACTACTTCACAGAGTCTGCAGATAAGCCCTGTTGACTCTTTCAAAAAGTGAACCCCTAACTATTTTGAAGAATGTACACTTCTGTTTTTTAAGCTTTTTAAGAAACTCCTCTTTATTAATAAAGTTCATCTTAACAAAAAAAGGTTGCAAACATTTTGACAGTTTCGAGTGTCATGGTTGACTTTCATCTTCAGAATGATGGTATATCCATCTTCTTCTTCGACCATAACATTCGAAACCGTCAATAGTAAGTGTTTACATACTTGGTTTTGTTAAGATGTACTTAAATTAATGTGCTACATCAAACCTGATGAACCTATTCAAAGAACTCTCTTTATTATAATAGAGATCCTAGTGATTTTTCTCAAAGAGTGGATAATGACTCTCCAGTGCGTAGATATTGACTATTCAAAGAGTTAAATGTGTGGATGCATGTTCCTCAGTGGTCCATAATCCACATTTTTGTAAGTGCTATCTAAAATAAGTTTCCCTATTTTTGGATCAAGCGGCACCAAGAAGCTTCCTTTTTGCGGAGCATCACATGACACTCATGTTTTCCGCCGCTCCTTTACAACATAGATTACATGGTACATCTTCCCACATCACCCGTGTATCACCCAGCACACATGGAAACAACAATTTACCCAGCAGGATTCAGATATGGGCTGAGCCGACCCCAGTAATAGGAGGATTAGCCAAATGGCGCAAATTTTGCAGTTTCTTCTCAAAACTTAATATAAGTTTGTCAAAATAGTGCAAATTTGGGCAGAAAAAATTTGGTTTTTGATTAAATGTGACTCCAAATTTGAGAGATTTGGTATATGGATGGGTCCCTTTTTCTTGAAAACTGGTATTTGGATGGGTGGCTTTTCAATTTTCCCAGAGGCAAGTACCTATCCAAACCAAATTTGAGTACCCCCTGGGGCTCTATCTTAAATAAGTTTCCCTATTTTTGGATCAACAGGCACCAAGAAGCTTCCAGCTTCCTTTCTGCAGAGCATCACATGACACTCATGTTTTCCGCCGCATACACACTCCTTTACAACATAGATTACATGGCACATCTTCCCACATCACCCGTGTATCACCCAGCACATATGGAAACAACAATTTACCCAGCCGGATTCAGATATGGACTGAGTCGACCCCAGTAATAGGAGGATTAGCCACATTCATGACAAAACAATCTCCTGGTTTTCTCCAGATAACCTAAATAAAGCTAAATTTACCAATTGGTTATAAGCTGAGAATAAATATTACCCTAATTCCTACCTTCCTTTAAGGGGGCAATTTGCGATAAGCAGCATTATTCTCTTCCTGTGTGATGAAGCTGTGTATTGATTACATATAGAGCAGACTTGGGGTGTTGAAACTCAAGGGACTTTCACTAACTTTCCACAAGTTCCCAGTCACCTCAAATTACACTACTAATTTGCACACTTAACTATAGGGTATACTGAGGGGTGTTCACTCACTCTAGACTTAATAAACTTTAATTGCCTTCAACTAATCTATAGTTCTGGACAAGTCTTCTACAGCCCCTGTCTACCCTACTGATTTGGACATAATAGTAGACTGGCTTCTCTTCACTCACCCTTCAATGACTTTGATCTACCATATATTCCCAATAGCCCCACTACACCCTACTGATCTATCCACTTATATATAGGGTAGATTAGGGGCTGTTCACTCAACTTCATCCTCATAATTTTCAATATATCCAACTCTCAATTTGTACCACGACATCCAAGTCTACACTAACTGACCACCTCTGCATCAGGTTATACAGTCATAATATCCTGGGGGCCACTCAAATATAATGTTGCAGACATAGCGTGACCAAGAAAAAGGTGAATTAGGGTTGTTTTTGAGGACTGAAGGGTGTATCAGGTGACATTGTTTAGGGTATAAAAAACAGCAATTTTGGGTCAATTTTCAAGAAATAGGGTACTTTTTCAAACACTAGTATCGATAAAATCCTGATTTAGGGTGTGAATAGGTGAAAAGGGTATATTTTGGCTTCAGAACCCTTCACCCTTTAGGGGGTGTTTTGAAAAACTGTGGTCACGCTATGCCTGTAACATTATACTTGAGTGCCCCCCAGCATAATATTCAAGGTTTAAATTTGTTTGCCTTAGAATGAGTTATCAAGCATTCATCAGAAAGTTATTGGTCTTGTCAGGACAAATAACTACACTTGCTTGAAACATGTAGAGCACCCCTTGCCTACTTAGTGTGGCTCTGAAAAGAGCCATGGTGGATAGGCTAATAGAAGCAAGCCAGGAATAATACAGAAATATGAATAGCCAAAACCCAATAGCAATTAAGTAAAATTTGCATGCAGTAACCCAAACAAGTTTGTAAATCAATATAGCAAATTTGACCATTTTCTCTGATTTTACAAATAAAAATGCCGAATATTAAACCGTTACTGGTTATTTTGCTCAATAATGAATTGGAATGAAAAATGTAGGCCTATTGGTTTATAAAGAATCATTTGATCATGCTTTTCTGCAACTATTGAAGAGTCTGTTTCCATAATGAAGTTCATGAAGTTTGGAACCCAATATTGAGAGACCTAGGGCCTAAAAGCTCTCGCAAACTAAAATCCATCGCAAGACTCTTCCAATTCACTAACATCTTTTCACTTTAATTTTCATGTGCGAGCCTATCACAAATTTTGTGATGATCTCATCAAAATATGCAGCGAAATAGAATCATGTGATATCAAGAATTTGCGATAACTCCCATTTGCGATGTTCCTTTTAGCAGATGATCATAAGCACCCACCCACAAGATATTCACTGTAAACAAAATAATTGCAAATGCTTTGAGATGATTTTTTCATCGCAAAAACTTACTGAAATCGGTTTAGGGAATCGCAAAATCTTACTGAAATTGGTTTAGGGAAATCTATCACAAATTTGCAATGATCTCTTGCTTTTGCGATGAAATTCAGTATTTGCGATGGATTTAGACGTAGTGAAATAGACCCCTGTTTATGATTTACATAGAAAAGAAAAAAGAAGTTGCGAACCTTTTGCAGCTGATCCAAGACATGTTCTTTCTCCCTTTCAAGGTGTTCTGCAGTTTGCTTAGAACTCAGCAACACATCGTCCATCTGCTTGTCGATATCCGTCACCGTTTCCTGGATATAAATGGGAGAACTCCAGATTAAAAAGCGTTCGTTACCATGACGATGTTGCATATCAAGCAAAGAATACATCATTGTTTCTGAATGCTAGAGTTTTGCTGAAATAAATTCTTCAACTGTACTATTCAAGCAATGGCGGTTGCATTATATCTCATGTACACCTGTTTTGTATATATCCTTGAGCACACATAAAAAACAGTTAGCTAATAATCAGCACAATATTTGTCATCAATTGCGCTATCAAACACAAAAAAATATTGAAATCAAATTCACAACAGCCATTCGCTTTTTCTTAAACTATTTTCAATGCCGTAAATGCACAAACCAGGCCTGGTGCTAACAGGTACACAAATTGATTAAGAAGATGGATTCATTTCTGTAAGCTTCCTACACTAGCTCCCAGTAAAAGTCAAAATAAAGTTTTTTCTTTGTTCAATATCACAACAATGCATGAATGGGTTGTTGTTATGAAACTTCCGATCAATTTCACTAAAAAAAATCACCAGTTAACTTACTGAACCTAAAAATAAAAGGCAGAGACTGTGTCCAAATAAATATATTTACCGGATTCACATCACTAATTCGGCTAGTTTTTTAATAACCCAAATTACATTGCATGGTTCATTAACCCGTCAACCAGATCCATAATGATTGCACTCTGCCCTAGTTGTACGAAAAACTTCTACCAGAGTACCCAGAACACAAAGGTCTTAACAAGGATATCTAATCCACATAACTTAGCATCTGTAGTACGATAATCGTATCAACAAAAGTTTTGTCAAGTTTTTACCTATGTGTTTATTGTGTCCCTGACATAGATTTATAAATAGTATACAAAGTGCACCCTGGTATAGAAACTATTCATGATATGAGTGATGGAGTTATGTTCACTATTCAACGGGACTTGTGTAATCCCTTTGACAATGGTATCGGGTTCTCAGGACAACTTAAGGGGGCCAGAGCTGGGGATGTTAAGACCATACCAGACAATGGCAACACTTTGTTTTTCTTATTGCCAAAGCCAGCCCCTGTAATCCAAAAGCGTTTTGAGTCCTCTAAGGCATGTGCCATGTTCTGCTCGATTCATGGGGCAGTATCTGCATTATACCACAGATTTTATTTTATTTTTTTTTTTAAGAAAGGCTCTATGACGGGAATTCATAACAATTGGTAGATTTTAACGGGTTTTATACCACAGATTCCGGGATTATCGCGGAAAAGCCACAACGCGTAGGACTTCGCACTTTACATTATATACCTGAGCTGATATTAAAAAATTCAACCATGGGTCTTATACCTGACAGTAATTGAGATAATATCTGAAAATTTAAACTTAAGTCTCAACCTGATATTCTCGAGATAATACTGAAAAATTCATCTTTGGGTCTTATACTATTTCTCAAAGTTGTTTTTCCTTTCAAATCGTGTCGTGTACGCCACTCTTAACGCGCGCCAACAGCGTGAGCGTAAACAATAAAAACCAACAAATCATGCTCTGCAAATACGTGCGTAAATAAGTGCATCAGTACGCAGAAGGTCTTAACAACAAGCGTCGGAAAGAAAAAACCCGCGAATGAGAGAAAAACAACTCTGAGAGAAACTATATCCCTGATAGCACTGAGATAATATTGGAAAATTAATCTTTGGGTTTTATCCCTGATAGTAACCGGGTTGACATTGAAAAACTAAACCTTGGGTTTTATATCCCTGGTACGAACTGAGCTGACATTGGAAAATTCAACCTTGGACCTTGTCTCTGATAGTTCTACCACCAAGAACCAGTCCTGCTCTTTATCGCATTCACCATGGCACATTTTAGTACGGGAAAAGGAATGTATCTGCTTGTCTAAGTTTCATCCATTAACCCAAATTACCAGACAGTGATTTTAGTAGTTAAGTATGAAACAAAGTACAATTTTCAGATTGATATCAAAATTTTATTACTTGTAATGATTAGAATTAAAATAAAATAATAATATACGTACAATCTTTGCATTGTATAGTAGAAGTTTGGATACAATGGATTGCCCTTGACTTCCATGTTCTATACAAGTCTGGACAATAATAAAGTAAAAGGAACTTATGTTATTAATACAAGGCTATACTCTTTCTCAGAGTTGTTTTTCCTTTCAGATCGTGCCGTGTACGCCACTCTTAACGCGCGCGCCAACAGCGTGAGCGTAAACAATCAAATTCAACAAATCACGCACTGCAAATACGTGCGTAAGTAAGTGCATCCGTAGGCAGAAGTGCTTAACAACAAGCGTTGGCAAGAAAAAACCCGCGAACGGGGGAAAAGGTACTCTGAGATAAACTATAATACATTTATTGTATTGAAATCAAATAAACAGAATATATTTCGACTAAAATATTCACATTGACTGACTACTCTATGGCAAGTTAAAATTCAAATTTTGTGTCAATATTTAAAACAAAATAACAGACATATTATGTCTGTTATTTTGGTTTAAATATATGTTATTTTGTTTTAAATATTGACATAAAATGTCAGTAGGAAGTTTTTGAATCAATGCTAAATAATGTCACTTTTGCCACATTTCGCCACAGACCCCTGTACTAATTTGTCCCAAATAGCCCCCAATAACTAATAGTTAGGCAAACAGAAAAATAATTGCCTCCCTGATCTCTCAACAATAAGTAAAATTTTGGCCTTGTACTTAGTGTTTCAAAAAATCTCTTGATTTCCAGGAAAAATCCTTTGCATTTTGGTAAGGCAAACTAGAGATGCACAACACTAATAACTTGTAATGAGTTTGTTTGTTACGATACCTAATCAAGCAGGCATGGACAACACCCACGGCCCAATTTAAAATGAAAAATGGCCTTTGAGATATATTGTAGAGAACTGGAGTAAGCCCTAACATGATCCTTGAACTATTTTTGGAGTAAATTTAAGCTATAGAAGCAAACATTTCCAAACTTTTACTGAAATTGGCATCTTGGGGGAGCTAGGGAACTGAAGATTTGGAAAATAGGGCTTGTGAAATAAAAAGTGTACTTGATATGGGGTCTAGGGTGTGGCAGAAAGAGGGTCTTGGGAGCTGCACACCATATCATCTTTCTAGGTCAGTGCCCCCCCCCCCCCAGGCTGAAAATATCAAACAATCTCTGTCATGCACCATGGGTACCTAATTGAGTCATGGACCTGTTTATTATCTAACTGTCCTTAACTGTCTTCATTATCAAGGTTTTTTATCTAATTATTCAAAATTGGAATGAAATTTTGTTTATCCCAACAAACTTGTTGTATTGCACTTGTTTGACTGCTAAAAACTGTCTTCAATATCAAGGTCCTGTGTTTTTTTTTCTAATTAATTAATCAAAATTATTTTAAGATAAGGTCAATAAAGTTTTGCTACTTGTTGAATCAAACCACCATTCCTTTATCCAGATATTTTACAACTGTCATAGTACCACACAAAAAATGATTTATAGTTGCAAACTTGATAACTTTAAGGTCAAATTTGTCATTAAAATAAACTATTGGGTTTTCCTAAGCGTAATAAGCCAACTCCACAAATAAGGAAGATTTACACCAAAGAAATTCAGTTCTTGTAACATTGTCTCTGGGAATATTGAAAATAAAATTAAAGATTGATAAAGCTAACCAACTGTAATTCACATGAAGCAAAGTGTGTATTTTGTTGCCTTCTTTAATTTCATTTTTTCAGGTTTTTCATTTCTGTTCACAATGGAATGATGCAAATTAGAAAACCCTAATCAAACAAAGTCTTACTAAAAACTCATAATGGTCAAATTGGTCATTTACAGCCGATTACATCATCATTCATTTCCCCTCACCCCAGGGTTGCTACCCATCCGGTCAGTTCTTGTCAATGGCCCACAAATTCTTTATTTAGTCTCGTTTAAAAATAAGACACAAAAGATGGTGGAACAAACCACATTGGATAATTTCCAAACCAAGCCCCATATACATATGACTTTGCTGGTTCCTTGCCACTGAACCAAACAATAACCTGAGGCGCTGATAAAGTCATCCTTTGTCACAGTGTTTATATTCGTGACCAGTTCAAGTTTAACACAGGTTAATTTTTTGGAAAATTTTTAATATACAGATTCTCTAATTTTCCCTAAAATAAAATATATTAAAATGTAAATATTTCCCTAAGGGCAAGGTTTGTTTCTATTGAAGAATATGGAATTGAATATTAAAACTAACAATTACAAAAGTTTTAGCAACATTGTACATTGAATAGCTTATAATTATTTGATTTCAAATTTGGCTTTGCAGGACAAGGATGCATTCAACATGAATCAGCCATCTTCTTATCCTTTTGTGCCATTTTCCACTTTTACGTTGGTTCAAATACTGTTTGTTCCTAATAATCGCCCACTGGGCAGCAACATTTCATGAGGGTTGGGCGATTATTAGAGACCAATTTTCAACATCAAAATTTGCACAAAATCGCTAAGTAAGCTTAACAATTACGGCATACTGTTATATGGCCCCCGATAACCATGAAGTAGCCCCCCCCCACCTACTGACAATTTTTCATCATTTCCGGGATTGCGACCTCATTGGTACCGTTTCCTGTTACTAGCGATTGTTGGTTAAAGCTTAATGATACACGAAAATGCTACAAAATTGAATGTTTTTTAACACTTCTCTTTGAAATTTTTTGGGGTGGGCGTTTAATAGAGAATGGGCGATTAATAGAAACAATACGGTAATATAGCATGTTTGGTGTTTGAACCATTTAATAATGAAATACAAGAATTTGTTTCAAAAATCTCAATAAAGATGATTTAAAATTTTACTATAGTATCAATTTTACGCATTTATTTATTCTGACCAGAATCCAAACATCACAATAACACTGGTTTGAACTTTTGACACTGATAGAACAGGAAAACAGCATTGTGACTTAGCCGACTGGTTTATGGGAGTTGGTTCGTTAAGATTCTGATCTCGTTGAAGATAAAACTTATTCCTATGCCGCAAATTTGGTTTTGTCAAAACAAATATTCATGTAATCCTTACAAATACCAGCCAATTTTTACAGGCTACATTTAATGTTGTAAAGGGGAAATAACATAATCATTAGTGCTACATGATCTGTCTATGGAATATTCAAAGTCTGATGTTTTCATTATATTTTCTATTGAATCTGAAAGCAACCGAGTAGGCTAAATGTTTATGTCCAACTTTGAACAAGCCTACCCAATAAGTTACAATTGCCATTAATTTTGCATAAATATTTCAAGGCTCAAAGCACTTTTCAAGCTATGAAGGCTATGTTGACAATAATAAGTAAAAATTGCACTTAATTTTGTAGGGAAAGTATTTCAGGGCTCAAAATACTTTTAATAGAGGCTACGTTGAACAATCATTGCAAAAATACCCTAATATTTCTCAGCCATTTTATGGCCAAGTTTTGACAATGTTTTCATTTTAAAAATGAAAGAGTCATTTCAACTACCCAGTTGTGCATTTTTCCATAACTCAAGATAACATCTCAGGCCCTTATTTTTTGCCCCCTGTGTTGTGGCCACAGATAGAAACCAAGAGCAGTGGTACTCTTTTCTTAGATTCAACTCTCCGTGCCCTGTCAAAGCAACCTGAACACCAAAGTCATCAATGTATAGACTTTTTTAAAACACGACTATCCGATAATTTCCGAAGCTGATTTTACACTTTCCGGCAATTGCCAAAAGAAAAGTGACTCTTCAACACAATAACCAGAATGTTAAGTTCGCGTTCTCGTTAATTGGTTGCGTACGAATTCGAACTTGGAATTAGCGTCAGCACTACAGAGTCACTTTCAATTTGATCGCCCTGATGCAACTTCAAATCGTAAGCTTAATCAGCGCAGATCAGCCGATTTCAAATGGAAATTTCACTCTTTATGTCGGTGAGCTTATGGTACCATCGGCCAAAAGTTGTTCAGAATGAGTGTATCTAAAATTGTATGGGTCTGGTTCTATTTATTTTTCACTTGTATTGCACTGAAATGCGAGTGATTTTTCGGACTATTTTTGTTGACAATTGTTGACAAAATCGTGCATACTAATGAGCTTGTACGTGATTGGTTGAAAAAATGGCCATGTGATCAATGTACCGGAGATTTCCGAATGGATTTTGAAAAGGTCTATTGACTGTCTTACTTCGTCATGTGAGTACAAGAAAGTCGTATCTGCAATGGCTGCCCTGTTATATTTCTTTAACACCTTATCACTAGAATGTGAAAAATCCCCTTAAAATGTCCCTGCCATTTGTCAGTGGCTCTTGAAATGGTTCGCCAGGTGACACAGTCAGTGGCTTTTGAAATAGTTCTTCATCTGAAGAACCATTTCAAGAGCCACTGACCCAAGACTGGACAGTATAGTGTACAATCGAAATTTTTGAAAAACAGCAGCTATTGCAGATGCGACTTTCTTGCACTCACATGACAACTTGTGATCACAAATTTAATGTAGATGCAATCCCATGGTACATTTATCTTGACAAGACAGTAGAAAAGTTGGTTTGTTACAGAGATTGCACTGATTAATATGTTGTCTTTCCCAAGCCTACAATTCCTACCACTCATTCAGTCTCTGCTACAGAACCCCAACTTCTACTATCTCATCCAAGACAAATGCACTACAGCACTATGTTTACCTTCCTGTTCCTGATCTTCATCTCCTCCTCACTCTCTTCCATCAGGAACTCTTGCTCAATGATCTCCCTCTCTTCTTCCATGCGAGCCTCAATCTCCAGCTGCTGGAACTCCAGATCTTCAAACTTCTTGCGCTCAGCATCCAGCATCTCGGATTCTTGTCTCACCATTGCCTAGGAATCAAAATCAAATGCAACTTTTTATAGGTGACCTCACCTTCACTATAGGTATTTAAATATATTTTAATGATTTGAGCAGGTTTGCCATTGTAATGACAGAGGAGAAAATAACAGAAGACATTCCATATCCAGATTTTAAAGAGGTTGAGTCACAAATTTGAAGGTGATATTGAAAGTTTGGACATTCATTACAAAGCTACTGTGCTCAGATAGATTATACTCTGATCTCACTGACCTAGGTTTGGTTGTGGTTTGAGATGCCTTTATTGTTTTTCTGTTTTTCTTTACTTTTTGAGAAAGCAAACTTGTTAAAATCAAATGTACCAACTATCAAACACTTCAAATCCCTATACCCTGCTGATAGAAACAAAATGTTTCAGCTTATGTAATGCAAGTTACTGTGCTGCATCATTTAAGTAACTATATTTTCTACACAATTACCATTTTTGTGTCAAAGAGTGCCTTAGGAAAATGAAGCTCCAGCACTTTGCTCAAAATCATGCTAAAAGCTCTATTTTTGACAACTTTAGCCTTTAAAGGGGCGATTCATGATCCACTTTTCAACCTCAAGGTCACCTCTATCAAAATTGAGTTTTTTTTAACTAGAATGAATCCTTGACTGGTGTATGTTACAGTCCCAAAACCGTTCTTTCATATGTGCTTGCATTTTTGAGAAAAGTGTGAAAATGTGTCGTTTTCTAATTATTGTCGGGCCCCGACAATAATTACAGCACAGTAGCCTATGGGGATTGTTAAAATGCTGAAAAGCTTGTAACTTAAAAACGAATGGTCGGAATCAAGTGAAATTTTCAGCATATATTTATGTTGTACTCTTCTTTGTATTTATCCAGTAAAGAGGTAGGGTCAATGTCACATCAGAATCATGAATTGCACCTTTAAGACCCCGCATATTGATGCAAGCCCTTAATAACTCCAAGCAAAAAAAGATCCTTGACATACCAGTGGTTATTATATGGTATAGCAATCATACCGTTACCATACTGGTACCCTTTTACCGTCTCAAACTGATACTAGCCGTACAGGAACTATCCAGTTGCTTCGAACCTAGCAACTGTTTAGTAACCGAAACAATGTGGTACAATCTCCAGACTAAACTAATTTTGCTGTGTACTGCTTTCATCTAGATAAAGAAAGACCTGTTGACAATAATGTTGCCTGAGGAAATCATCGCTATCACTATGTTTCATCGTTGATGGCAACTGGCCAATGTGTTCTTCCTATCAACACATAGCAGGTGGCAGCGTGGGACTATATATTCACAATGCGGCACTGCCTCCTGGGTTCAATTCCCAGTCCCAGCACTGTATGTGCAATTTATTGTCGGTTAAATTGCTTCCATAGATTTTATTACTACTGAAGCAGGTTTGGACTGTAAAAAAGATGCACTCTCTTTATATAGATAAATATGTCATTATAATGGCTGCTTCATAGTGTCTGTTGTGGTTGTCGCAACCGTAAGATGACATCAACATTTTGGGATTAACTTGATGAAGAATCTTCAACCAGTTAATACAAATTGATACAAACTTATTTTGATAGCAACAGCAGTCACAATGAAAAAAAAAATTCGGCGACAACATTTTGGCAATATGTAAATAAGCTATGGTGCAGCATATCATAAGTGGAATATAAATTTTTGACTTGTGATTATGCGCTGGCCCTCTGGGGGTACTCAAAAATTTGGTTTGGGTAGGGACGTGCCTCTGCAAAATTTGAAAAGCAATCCATCTAAATACCAATTTTCAAGAGAAAGGGACCCATCCATAACCAAATTTCCAAAATTTGGAGTCAAATTAATTAAAAAACTCTCATATATTTGACCAAATCTGCACTATTTGGCACAAAGTTTCTTAAAGTTTTGTGAAGAAATGCTATAATTTGTGCCATTTCGGGAAAAGTTTGGAAAATTTTGAAAAGAAAACCCATCAAAATACCACATTTTGTGAAGGACTGATTGAAATACCAGAGAGCCTTATTTTGCTACCCAAATTTGTGGCTTGTCCCCATAACCCCTTTTGTATTAAGTACACCAGATGTGGATTCACACTGCATATTTTTAACTACGCAGTGCACTTTAAAGTGCACATACATGTTTCCACTTATGCGTTATACCTTTGAGTCCTACCAAATCGCTCGTAAACGTACACACCCACTGTGTTTGAGGCGCACGGACGTATCGAGTTGGATGTATATTGATGTAAATCTCAGGAATCTACATTGATGTACATTCCAAGCCCGGGATTCCAAGTTCTTGTGTAGTTCGACCTGTATGTGCACATACTCGGAACACTGTTCTGCATTTGCGTCAAGTATAAAATCAGCTAATAATTGTGTACCGCCGCGGCAAAAGGGTCCAGTTGTCGACTCCTACATGTTGCTCATTGTAGCATATCTGATGTATACAAATACCATACATTAGATATGCTACAAGGAGCAACATGTACGAGCCGACAACTGGACCCTTTTGCCGCGGCGGTACACAATTGATTACAAGCACTAGAATCTCAAACATCTCTTACCTGAAGATTATTCTCCTCTGTCTCCCGACATTTCTCAAGCTTCTCTTTCGTCTCCTGGTGCTGCCGCTCAAGATCCAATAAATTCTTCCTCGCTGTTTCTATATGTCGCCTTTCCTGTGGATGCAGCAAAAACAAAACATACGCTTGAAAATTGGAGTACAAAACCATCTGTTTTGTCACCACCTCTTTCCTTACCATCCTCTTGCTGTACAACGCCACAAACATGGCTGGGCTGATCAAAAAAATCAATGTATGCACTTAAAAATCCAAGAACAAAATGAGAAAAGTTTCTTTATGAATTCTTGTCTGAGCACATCTGATGATTAATGCTTTTGGTTGGAATACACTCTAACCCTTAACATATGTATGTCTGTAATATTGAACACTATTCCTAGAGATCCAAGTTCTGTGATATGCATATTGGATAATTCTACTAATGATTCTACAGTGATGTGGTGACTCAGCCTCATCCCTAGGTCAAGTAGAATCTAATACTGTGAAAAGTAGGTCGATGACTGGTGTAATAGGAAATGAGACTTATTATAGTATTGAATGAACATATATCTGTGTCAAATGATCCCAATTTTGCATAGATACACCTCGCTCAATTTCAACCATGATTAGAAACCATTTCTAAAAATATGATCATTAAAAGTTGTTTAATGAAACGTGATATTAATGAATCTCTTGAGTCTTGTGATTTTGAAGTTGTGCCAGGTTTCAATGGGAAGTTATGAACTAAATATCGCCTGATTTTATAAGTTAGAAAATAGTTAACGGGGACAATTGCAAGGATTGTTTCAACACGTCTGATCTGACGTCATTTTATGACGTGCAACACCTGAGATCCTTCCAAATTAGCAGCGGTGTTAATTGGTAAAGAAACGAGAATGTTTATAGCTATTGTGACATTTGTCTGCGGACTCTCAGACCATAAGGAAGTCACATGATGGTCTACCCTGGCAAGGGAAATATTTCGTTTCGTGCTATCTTTTGGCAAACACATGTTTCTGTTTTACTAATACAGTCAAGTTTTGTACCAACAAAATGTTTATTCTTGTCAAACTGTTTTGATGTTGTCTGGGCTTCTGATGCTGATAACTCAAGATTCAATCTATGAGGATTTTTTTAGTTAAAAATAGCTCATTTGAACTTCTGTGGGGTGATTTTTTCTAAAGAAAGTTTTGTATAAAAACAATAATGTTTTAACCCTAGGTTTTAACCAAAACACCGGATTAACTTTGTAACTGTTTTAAGTCATTGGTAATGGTGAGCTTAATAAGATCACAATCAATTATTGGCGAATTATAAAAAGCAAACCTATTCTTTGAGGCCAAATTGCTGATTTTAGAGATAAGATTTTCAAAGCAAAGCTAGATAATTTTTTTAAAGAACAATAATAGGATGTTTGCATGTCCGAGATGTTTATGAGTCTAGACAATTGATCAATTCTTCAACCTTAATTTGACTTTTTTGATGACTGTGCTGTGTCTGTGATACAGGCCTATTGAAAAATTACACTAGGAGATCATTGTAAATCAAAAACATTTTCCAAACAAAAGAATTAGAGAAAGCAAACCAGTAGGCAACAGTAAAGCTCAATTCGTCTCTTTCTTTGGGATCATATTGAATACAAAAACATTATCAAAATTTAATGTTTTTTAACATGTTTGTTGTCCAAAATGAATCAGTGACTCATTCCAGAGCCATCATGTTCAACCAAAGATGCCAGTTAAATAATAAAACAAGCAATTCAAATTGTGGGGCATTGATTCATTAAAAACAGATAAAAATCTTGTAGAAAACACAACATTCTAAACAAATCTGAGACTCAGTAAAGAACATTAAAAAAAAAGACAGTAGAAAAAGAGGGTGAAGAAAGGGCAAACAGATGATTACAATCAATATTAAAATTAGGCAACTTAGAAATAGATAGTGTGGAATTTAGAATAGGTAGCTTGATACATTTAAATTTCTTTTTTATGTTCTTATTCCTTTCTGTTTCCAAAGTGTGCGATTACTTTTAAATTTAAGTAATATCAATTCAACATTTCACAGAAACCTATGTTGTTCTTCTTCAATGTAAGTTTGCAAGTTCCTTTAATAAATCGTTTCCTTAACTAAGCAGGTGAATTGTTAAGAAAAATAAGCCTACAAAAGACACAAGGTATTTGTATGTACAATTGAATTACCTACAGGTATGGTACCGCAAAAACACCTGTGTGTGACAGATAACATTAGTGGCTCCCCTAATGCAGAGTTTTAGTTGTTGTGCAAGCTCTTAGACCTGTTTGGCTGATAGAGTAACAAAAAGATTTGGCGTTAAGTCATGATTGTTTATGCCACATATATTGGCCCCAATTATTGAAGAGTCAAAAAAAAAAAAAAAAAATCCAGCTTGAAGTTGCAAAGGCTCATCATTAATTAAAAAAAAATCCAAGTTGGAAAGGTAACTGTCATATTGCATATTCCTAATTTTTCAAGTTCTGTGACTGTAACTTGTAAAGTGAATGATTGAAGTATTTCAATAACATTCTGGAAATAAGTTTAGATTCATTTCCATTTTTCATTTTACTAGACATAGGGACAAATCATCTGAGATGCAGTTTGCATCATGATTTAACGTCCAAAATCTTCTTGTTATTCCATTAGCTAAATGTTATGTAGTAACCCATGTATTTTAGATAACCTTTAAACCCTGCATAAGCTTGAACATAATAAAAATCATATTTATATTTTGACAGAATAATTGAGACTTGATATTTGAATCATGGTTGGTAGACCAAGAGAAAATATTGTGTGTATCCCATCATACATTGCTTCCTATGGAATTGTCTATAAAGAAAATCATGGGAGTAGTTTGTGATGAAACATGCCCAAACTGCAAGAATACGGCAAGTTACTTTGAGTTAGGGTGATATCATCACTAACTACTTACATAATTGTTCATATATAAATTTCCCAATGCATGATGGGATGTGCGCAATATCTCCTCTTGGATAGATCAACCAACAAAGTGAACGGCCATGGTTACGGACCCGATCTCTGTCCTGGATGGCACTCTGGTTAAGATCGTGCTTGGTGCGTTTGAGGGTGCTTATATGCTGCTGCTGGTTCTGTAGCTCGGATAGTTCACTCCGGTGCTCCCCTTCTAAGAGGGCTGCTTCAATCTCCAGCTGATTACGATACAATGAATACACAGGGGGTCACACAGTCACATGGAATGAGGGAGGGAGGTGAGATGTGAAATATATACATGCATGCATGCATGTTTACATGAATGGAAGGTGGAATTGAGTGGGATATGGAACAGGGGTTACACAGTATGACAAATTAAGGGGATAGCATGCAGCATGTGATAACATTTCATTAGGATAGGGTGTATTGGGGTAAATGGAATGCAAAGGATTGTTGACAATGATATATTGCAGGTGTATATGATATTTGGAAGGTACGGTTGACATGCACAATATGATGGAAAATATATATTGGTAGGTGCAAATATGATATATCAGTTATGTAAAAAGGGTGAGTTATAAAAGGTTCAACAAAAATGAGAAAAAAAGGAGAAAAATGAAAATAGGTTGAAATGGAAATTGAACAAGAAGTTGAATAAGAAAAGTAAAAACAACATGAATAGTAAATAATAAAAAAAACAAAAAAGTAAAAATAATGAGATGAAAAAACAGACGCAGATTTAAAAATAAAGGAGCAATATCCAATCAAAATAAGAAAAATAAATGAAAATGTTACCCAAATAGTAGGCATCATAACAGGCACCATATAGATGCAATAACGATCCACAAAAATTGGTCGGGCCATGTTGATAGTCCACACACAGATTACAAAAATGAACAGATTGGATTTATTTGTCAAAATATAGAATAAATACAGATATAAAATAATGAACATATGGGATTTATACCATATTCCATAGAAAAAAATGTGTTGACACATAAATTTGAGTTTTAAAAAGATTTAATAAATAAAAGAGGAATTAAGTCGGATTAATGCCAATTTAAAGTGTCAATTAGAAGTGTTAAATCAAAATATTACATCGTTAATAATGCCATTTATTTTATCAGGTTTTTTTTATTTCATTTAATCAGTTTTTTAATTCCATTTTAAAGAAATCGGATA